>JAFBJQ010005842.1:5272-15844 GCA_016785345.1 Trinectes maculatus | reverse complement strand
TTATATTATATTATATTATATTATATTATATTATATTATATTATATTATATTATATTATATTATATTATATTATATTATATTATATTATATTATATTATATTATATTATATTATATTATATTATATTATATTATATTATATTATATTATATTATATTATATTATATTATATTATATTATATTATATTATATTATATTATATTATATTATATTATATTATATTATATTATATTATATTATATTATATTATATTATATTATATTATATTATATTATATTATATTATATTATATTATATTATATTATATTATATTATATTATATTATATTATATTATATTATATTATATTATATTATATTATATTATATTATATTATATTATATTATATTATATTATATTATATTATATTATATTATATTATATTATATTATATTATATTATATTATATTATATTATATTATATTATATTATATTATATTATATTATATTATATTATATTATATTATATTATATTATATTATATTATATTATATTATATTATATTATATTATATTATATTATATTATATTATATTATATTATATTATATTATATTATATTATATTATATTATATTATATTATATTATATTATATTATATTATATTATATTATATTATATTATATTATATTATATTATATTATATTATATTATATTATATTATATTATATTATATTATATTATATTATATTATATTATTCTACTTGTATAATTAATAATTATAAGTCATGTTGTTGATGTGTTGTGTACATGTGGCATCCATTGCACTTCTGTCCGTTTTTTTCCTCTGTTAAAAGGGGTTTTTTTTTGGCAGTTTTTCCTCACCCTTGTTGAGGGTGGAGGTCAGAGGTCAGAGGGTGTCATACCCTGTACTCCTTGTTAAAACCCTATGAGGCAAATTGCAATTTGTGAATATGGGCTATACAAATAAAATTTGATTGATTGATTGATTGAATAAGATAAATGTAGTTACTTGTGTTGTACTTATATAAAGTGTATATAAAATTTGTATAAAATACAAATTTATGTTTTGATGATAATTGATAGTCACTTTTGTTATTAAAGTACTTTATGAATAAAACATTGAGCTGAGCATCACATCACTTTCAATAGGACACCCAGTGTTAATGCCCTGTCTTCAAGAGTGACATTTAGTCAGTCTAACAGCCAGACTACTACAACCTGGATAAAGGCCTCCTTTAACACAGCACAGGACGCTGTGTTCTGTTTTCAGATATTTGTTTAACTGGAACATTTATGGTCACATGAGACCTGTCTGCGTGTTTTGTTTTGTTTTGTGTGTGTGTGTGAGGGCAGGGGGTGTAATTAATAAACTGCACCTTTTAGCTTTGCAGCACAATTAATTATATTCTTGTGTCGTACCAAACATGAAACGTGGATATTTGGTTCACATAGTTATTTATACACACGTTCACATTGTGACCTCATTTGAGAGAAGCATCAGTGTAACAAAAGGTGAAAAATGCATTTACATAAACTAGAACAGTAATAATAATGATGAGAATAATAATCAGGAGCACTGTCACAGGATTTGGATAAATATGCTTAGGCTTGCTGTGTGAGTGGGAAAACCTCCACAACAGCACATAGACAACATGCTGTATACTTAGACTGTAACATGTGTGAATATGAACTTTACTGGGTCTGTTTTGAAGCAGACAGGAGCAGGCACTGTGATTATGATCTGAGGAGACTATTTACAGAGAAAACAGTGGATTCCAAACATCATTTGACAAACCAACAGGATGGAATGGACATTAAACTAAAAACGCATATCTGCTTCTCTCATACATCTCCTTTTGTTCCCGCAGTTTCTGTGAAGACAGTGCATGGGATTTAAATAAAAATGCTGCGTGTAGTGTATTACAACATTTGTTTCTGAGGTCTTATAACCACATTATGTAATCTCACAAATTGAAAACCTTTGAGTTAAGAGTTAATATATCTATTACAATTCACAGCAGAGGACCAGAACTCTTTAGGCCATCACATCAGCTAAACATCATCAAGACGTCATCAGCAAATATAAATCAGAGTGCTGAACAAACAAAATATTCAAACCACTGCAGCTGCTGGATGCAGCTGAACTGAAATCCACTCATTTGAAATATTTGTTACCACTTCTGGAACAAAATAAAAGACCATTTGTAAAATAATATGGCTCATGTTTAGGGCTAGAGTTGCCTCTAGCTGCACGAAGCCCCAACTCTATAGTCTTTAAAAACAAGTGCCTTAAAATAAAAGGTGCATTGCAGTGCATGACACGCGAGTTACAATTCAGAGTTGAGTGTCTCCCTCCACTTGTGCAGCCTCATGCAGCACTGCAGTGATTCAGCTACAGAGGGAACAGCCATGACAGGAAGCCGGTGATAAAAACATGTCTCAGTTTCTCCAGATTGCCTGTAGCCTCTCGCTGGAGACAGTGGAGGTGAGACTTGGCAGGTTTGCTGGCACTGTGTCAGACATCAGACCTTTGGTGGCGGCACTGGCCTCAGAGCCTGTAGGGAAAAAATATATATATATATGTGTATATAGTTGATTTGTCATTGCATTGCTACAATGCTACAATGACCTTTTGGTGGCACTTTCAAGGCAAGGTTGCAACTGATGGTCACATGAAGAACATGACAATATAAACAATGTACACATAAAGTGTCAGGTGCAATGAGGTAATAATAGGAATAAAAATGTGCGTTTCAGGTGCAGCATGGTCACTGAACGCTTCACATGAGTGGTTCACCTGTCGTGCAGCGGTGTAGCTCTGACTCTGTGGTTTGGCTCTGTTTCCTGCTGGAGGAGGTGGAGGTGGAGGTCCTTTGGGTTTTGCAAAGCCAATCTAAAAGGTGCAGGCGCAGTTAGGACATAGAGTGAAGGATAATTTATTCACGCTCAACACAACACATACATATGCCCACATGTTACCTGTGACTCTTGCACAGGAGTTCTGTTTGAGCGCTGAGCAGCACTGTGCACTGCTGCCTGCTTCCTCTGCCTGTGTGCTCTGTCACAAAAACAAAGGTCTCATCAGCAGCTTTCCAACCTTCACAACGCACTGTAAAGCCCTGCAGCAGAGAGACCTCGACTTACGTTGGCAACATGGGACTTTGCCGCTTTTTCCACAGGAACCCGATCACACCAATGATGACTCCTAGAACCAGCAGTACAACTGACACTGCAATGGCAATGATGGCTCCTGCAGAAAAGAACACAAGAACAAATAATCCGTTATGTCTGGATGCAGCAGTGTGATGGTTCACATTCGATGCAGCATATAACACGTAAATTGGACAGAGATTGGCAGATTGTAGGTACCAGGTGAAAGAGGAGTGAATGATCCATCTTTTGAGGTGCAGTATGGAGGCATCCACCCGGGCTCACACTGACACTCACTCCTGTGATTGCAAACCTGGAGTACACATCGCATGCCTGTTAGATGTAGTGTTTGATGTCAGTGTGTGTGTGTGTGTGTGTGTGTGTGTGTGTGTGTGTGTGTGTGCGCGTGCTTACAGCATGGCCCTGGCACTTTGCAGAACAGTTTGTGTTTCTGTAAGCTGTCTCAAGATCCACACACTCATTCTGACTGCACACCTTAAAAAAACACAAAAACATTTAGCACCGGATTTAGCTCTGCAGCTTCTGCAAAGTCGAGTCGGCTTCTTGATGGACTCTGCTGCGGTGACCCGATGAACAATAACAAACATCCTTACAGACACTAACAAGGCCTGTTACCTTTCCATCCCCGCATTTAGTCCCAGCGTCCACCTGGCCGTAGTCTTTGGTGTTGTCATCAAAGAAAGATGCCTTGCATTCGCTGATCTTCACCATGCGGCCGTAGTTTGGACTTCCACTGCCATGGTGGCAGAAGAGCTTCCCACAAAATACGTCTCTGCAAAATGTGTTCAAGTTCAATCAAGATCCACTTTTATAATGAGGCAGATCAGGATCATAATAAAAGATCATCAGGACCCACAGAGTAAAGTGTATGTGTGAGACTCACTCTCTCTGGCAGGGGATGTACTGGTCATTAGTGGGACGTTTGCAGAAGGCGTAGTAGGTTCCTCTGGTGTTGTAGTTGAAGCAGTACGTTTGGCCCTCTACAGCACCTGATGACGAGGAATGGCAGGATTGATGACATAGTTAATAAAGATCTCCATCCAACATTCTCCCTGAGTGCGAGATGGACACTCACCTGAGCCGTAAAGCTTAGTGCACTGGTTCGGCCTCTGAGGACACTGGCCGTTGTAGCAGTATCCCTGGCCTCCGTCACACGGGAGGCCGTTGACAGCAAACACATCCTCGGGGCAGGTGTTGCTCGTCCCGTCACAGTACTCTGCCAGATCACAGTCGTCCTGCTTACTGCGACACACCCTGGAGGGTGGCAAGATCTGTGAGGAGGAGGAGGTCAGATTGCAATGATATAACAGACTACTTAAAAAATGGGTTCAATACTTTCTGCGAATCATTAACAACTATTTGATTTTCATTTAAAATAAAATACAAACTTGTGGAAATTGTCCTTTTCAGGGATAAGCGAAAACTTTTTTTTATGGAATATAAAAATATCTTTTCATCTTTCATCTTTTTGCTTTGTAACACACCACTATTTCTGTTGCTATGGTGACCTAGTTGGCAAATAAGATAGATGCACATTTCCTGTACGCACATCACACACAGATCGACACGATTTAGTGTAGCGAGATGAATAACATTTTTAGATTTAAAAATGCAAGGAAATTATTGTTAAAATTCTTGAATTAACAAAATGAATATCTAAAATCTATAACAACAATAAACAACAATAAAAAAAGTTGGCTTACTTGCTTAAAGCACCAAAATAGCATTGACTCATTTATTTACTGCAGCCAGGTCACTAGATGGCTGCAGTGGACCAAAGATCACACAGTGAAGACAACAGCTTGTACTTTACCTTACAGTTCTCACAGCATTCGCCCTCGGCACACTGCGAGCCTTCCTTCAGCTTACAGCTGGTGGCGTTGCAACATGGGTTGGTACACTCCTGTCACATCAACACAGAAGACGATAGGCTGTTGAAATTTCCCTGCCACGCCTTGTGACTTCCTGATTTCTTATCGCCTATCAGTAACGCACCTTCATATTACCTTCAGTGACACATGTGTGTTTGTGTATACTTGATGAATAAAACCCAGTCATTAATTAACCACACTGCTTAAAACGAGAACTAGGTTTCTTCTGGGAATTCTTGTGGTGTTCCTGAATTATTGTTTTTTTTTTTTTTAAATTGGCCGGGGGCGACCAAGCATGTGTTGAATACCAAACACGTCTGAACACATTCACAGCTCAGCCAGGCTCAGTGGAATGTATCTCACAATCTCCACTAAGTAACCAGTTGTGTTACTTATACTTCAAAGACGTCAATTCAGTTTAACCTCACGGTCAATATACTCGTCAGTCTTGTCACGTTAGCATTGCGTCGCATAGGAATAATAATAATAAAATGTATGGAATGAGTTTTGAGTATGTGTACATAGTAATTGAAGGATTTGTGCCTATAAATTTAACAACGAGCTTAATTAGCACTAAACTTATTGAGATGATCAATAAGTTCTCATTTATGCATCTGGCTTGAGTCACTTTTAGATGTTTCTTTCTTTGCTGTGTTGGTACATGTCAGCCAGCGTTAATCCCATCAGAGAATTAAGCAGACCAGCAGATTTGGTCTTGTCCTGATACTGATCAGTACAGTGATTTAAAAACCAGATGGTTCTTTACCGTCACAGTGCCACAGTCACACTGCTCTCCTTGCTCCACGAACCCGTTCCCACAGACCGAAGCCGTCACCAGACTCCTGTAGTCCGGTTTGTCCAGCAGACAGCTGGGAGTGCGGCTGGTCAGGTACTTCTCATAGTTATTGGTGCTGCAGCTGCTGAAGGTCCGAGGAATATCCCAGCTGAGGAGGATCAACACATTATACACGTCAGACACATAGAGTCTATTGAACGCAGCCTGCCTCTGTGTCATTTATGCATTACAATAACAAAGCAGCACATGCATTTACTTCTCTCTTAATTAAAAACAAAAAAATAGCAATTTGCATTTTGCACATTTTTCTGACTTGTCGAAACATAGTGCTCACTTGAACCCACCAGATTAGTCGCTACATGCTGGTGTCTGATCGGTCTCCATCAGAGACTTACTGTACCTGAGGGCTGCAGCCATTATGCAGCTATCGCCAGAACAAACACAGGCACTGGAGTCATCGTGGTCCATTCCCAGATTGTGGCCCATCTCATGAGCCAGCGTTGCGCCCACGGCGGTGGCACGGTCATTGTGATCCTGAGAGTGCAACAGCATACATGTTATCTGAATGAACTCTCCAGGTGTAGTCCCTTTTATCAGCAGCATTATTAACTTGTGCTTCAAGTTAATATACAATAACAGATCTGTTCCAACAGCAAAGTCTAAACTCTCACTGTTTCGCAGAGAGCTCCGATGATGATGGGCGACGTGTGCTTCTTCAAATCACCTTAAATTGTAAGGTGATATATGCTATATGATATGATATATATGAGATATATGGCCATGTGCCATATATCATCTCATATCATGTGACGACTGAGAAGAACACCTCACCTGGATGACCCCGACAGAATGACCAGAGCAAAGTGTCCCAATGAAAGCCAGTCCCACAGTTGCTCCTTCAAAGTCAATGGCACTAAAAGACAAATACAGATACCATTTTCCTTATGAGAAATCAACAGTTTAAACAACATGACACATCATGCCAACATGGACTTGAGTGGAACTCCTGAGTTTACTTAGCCTGAACCAACACAGGTCTGACTTTTACAGTTTAGACTATTTGGAAAATTTGGCTTAATGGTTCTCGCCCGTCATGAGTCACTGGGTTTACTAACAGCCAATCAGCATGCTCTATTTACAGTCTCGTTCGGTCATGCAGGAAGTCATTCAACGCTGAGTTTGTTTTTGATTCTTGATAATATCAGGCAGTTTGTTCTAATGTTTGTGTAACGTGATCCTTGACTCAAGCTCATGTGGACCCAAACAAAAAAACAAAAAACAAATAAAATAATTGTGTCGAGTCTGTTCAGACCTGATGAGATGTGCGTTGTCGTGCTTTTTCCTCTTGACCAGCTCAGTGTTCCTCCACTTCATGAATGCGTCCAGGTTGGCTCCGGCTGGGGGGGTCACAGAGATCTGGTCACCATTGTTCCAGATCTCAAGTCCCACCAACGCTATGAAGGTCCTTTGGGATTTATAGGCCTGCAAACAACACCAGCAGAAGGTCACCAGGAGTAAAAAGAACAAGTACCGTACAAGGTTCTCTGATTTCACTGCCAACACATTACACAATGTGGCTGAAAAGTGACAGAACAAACATGACCTGTCCAGAGTTGTGTTGTGTCATCTGTGCCTGACAATTTACCCAGACATAACAATTCAAGTCAAGTACTGACTTACCATATTGACAAAGTTGACAATTTCAAATATCCTCTGTCTCAGCTTGGCCTGATCTCTGTCCATCTTCACATACTGAAACAACATGTCATCATGTTACAGCAGGGTCACATCGCGTTTCTCAACAGTTTGCAAAACGGATGATGATAAATCATCAATGACTTGGATCCTGTGTCATCAGATATGAAACAGTGGAGAAATGTCAGCGTTTGTGTCTTTTTCTGCTCGTTGCAGAAAGACATGGAGAATAGGTCAGGTGATTTAGACAAATTATCCATACCATTGCAAATTATATTCACTGTATCTTACCTCACGGTTATCAGCAACAAGGAAGAGCTCAATGTATTTCTTTTGCTGGACAATAGATACACCCTGTACGGCAAAAGAACAAAACAGATGAGGGCTCTTTTCAGATAATTCTACGTTAATATTTTTATCCTATATATATATATATATATATATATATATATATATATATACTGTATATAATAATGCAGAATGTTAGCCCAGATAGTGTGTCAGTGTAAAACAGTGCAGGGTGTGTTGTGACAGTCATGTCACGTTACCCCTGATCTGGAGCGGCTGCGGCTTGTTGGAGGTTCAAAGTCGTCACTCCAGCTGGTGTTGGTGACACCACACACTCCAGGTGTGAAGTTCTTCTCGTTGACTGACGTCACTGCATGGTCGCCCTCATCGCCGCCTGAGAGCGGCTCGATCAGGTACCTCTGGGCAGATGTTCTGAAGTAACCCCTGGACCAAGATAGGTGTTTGAGATCTACAGAAGTTGACTTGAGGCAAAACGAAATCCTTATATGTTTCTTTCATTTGCCAGTTGGAAGGAAAAATGCCTCAGAATTAGCTACATATAAAAAAAACTTCCGGTTTGCTCAGACTACTAGTTAAACCTCATAAGCTGTTCATATTATTGTTGCGATGAACGTGTGTTTGGCTGCCCACAAGGACTAAAAGGTCAGTTCCTGCAGGGTTTGGTTTAACTGACACCAAACAATGTGGCACATCAGGTTCTCATTCTAAACCTACTCCTGAGTAAACACACTGAAAACTGGTTCTTTGGCATCGTTTAAGGTTTAATCCAACCAATAAAGTTACACGTGTTATCACATGATGCCTTAAATATGGCAGTGGTGGGTTTTTTTTTAGTTTTTTGTGACTCTCTGAGGGAAAGTAAAAGACAGGAAGTAAAGAACGCACCTGAGTCCATCGCAGGTACTCATGCTAATAGATGATTGGCTGTCGTTCACAATGCTGCCATGATAGTAGCAGTGATCCTGTTGAGGAGGTGAGGATGATGACTGGGTTATAACATAGATAACATCCACACTATCCTTACAGAAGGATTTGTTTAAGACCAGTGGTTTAGAAAACACAGTTGTCAGTAGTTTCACATTATGTCACATTAATGTAGAAGTGAAACTCGCTTACGGATACAAATACTCACAATGTCATCTGGGCTTGTGGTGACTGGACTCCCATCTTCTTTGTAGTAAGTCTCAGTGTAGTCTTTAGTGAGTAATTCACTTGATAAAACATTGACAAAAAAATGAATTGTCATCATGAGCATGTGTAATCCTATACATTTGAGTTTTTTTTCCCTGCAGACATAATGGCGTCACTTCAGTGATCTTTTTTTGGGAATTTTTTTTTCTGTGTCTAATGACGATGAAATTAGCCCACAATTTCGTAAGAAACTGATATATTTGTGAAAAGATGGGGGAAGTAAAATCAGGAAGTAGTGCTGAAGCCTTTCCTTGATAAAAGATTTGACTGCTTTGGCTCAGACGCCAAAATGTAGCAAACTAGCAACAACAGGTTCCACAGTAATATCAACTGTCCTGCAAAAGTTCAAGTAATAAATATAAGGAACACATTTTAACACTGGATTGTGTATGACTTTTATGTTTTTGTCCTTGACAGTTTACACGGGAAGTGAAAACGTACTTGTTTTTCTCTAGGTGCATTTCCATGTGTTTTCCTCCCACTGTCATTCCATACTTTATCGTCTCTGGTCGTAGGTGCTGTGGTTGAACAGAGAAATATGGGAAACTGTGCTTTCACTGAGTTTACAGGGTAGACAATAGTTTGATTGTGAGCAAATGTATCTCTGTCATACTGAAAACAGAAAAAGGCACTACACCTCTGCGTGTCTTTTTCTGACTGTGTGAAGTCTGATGGGTCGAACCACCTCATAATCCTTCACCTCCTCAGACGCAGGGCTCCCGTGGCTCTCTGTGGAGATACACACATTATGTTAATTTGATAACACACATCATAAGGACTAAAAGTTGAGCGCTGTTGTAATATGTCTAGTAGTTAATCGCCTTTGTGCACCACAAAGTATACAATATACATTGTTTGGCATTGGTCCATTTAGTTAGAAAATACTTGTTGAAATTTGTGGTGCAGGATTACACATCTGTTGTGAAGTATCTTATCTTAAAGTACAGCGAGTATCTGTGCTGTGTTCCAGCATATGTGTTGAGTCAGTGATCCCACATCCTGTCCTCAACAGACTCAGTGCATGAAATTCAAACACTGATTTCCTGATGCTGCGCTTTGCTTTTTACTGGGGTTGAAAAAGAAAAAGCAACACAAGCAGCACGAGCAAACTCGTCCTACTGGCACCTGTGTAATTACAAAATCAACCACCCTACATTCAGCTGTATGCAGGAATGTTACATATACTGCAGTTTATTTAGAAGCTACGCTGACAAGCGTAAGGGGCCCATTTCCTGAGAGACTCACAACAAAACAAAACCTGCTACACTACTAGTGCTTAATGATGAGAGTCAAATGATAGCAGCTTCACAGACTGGTAGTATAACACTTCACTGCAGTGTTAATGCCGTATTTTCTGGATTATAAATTGCTCCGGAGTACAAGTCGCACCAGCTATAAAATGCATAATAAAGAAGGAAAAGACATATAAGTCGCACTGGAGTATTAAATCGCATTTTTGGGGGAAATTTATTTGATAAAGTCCAACACCAAGAACAGACATGTCATCTTGAAAGGCAATTTAAAATAAAAATAGAATAGA
>JAFBJQ010005833.1:0-32957 GCA_016785345.1 Trinectes maculatus | reverse complement strand
CACATCATAGCCATTTTGAGAAAAACTGACTTTTTTCAGCTGAGTAAGAAACTGTGAGAATGAGGTCAAGTAAAACAATGAGTAACATAGCATAGTTACATAAATACATTTTCAGTCTGCACATTCAATCCATTGGTGTTACCTGACCTGTTTGGACCCTATCCTGTTCAGTTTGTCACACACAGTTGTAGAGTTGGTTTTCTGACACGCCGCATTATGAATGGCATGTGCTATTGCATATACAGCCTTGTATACCATGTTAGTGATTCTGAGCTGAGAGGTGTCAGTGTACGGGATCTTGAGTGTCTGCAAGTCTTCAGTCACATCACATGATTTCTCATCCCTGGCTGGACCTGAAAACACAGCAACTAAGGAAATTGTTTTTCAGTCAAACCCATTACAGTGTGATTTCAAATCTGCTTTTCTTTCCGTTCTGTATTTACGAGTAAAATGTGCTTCTTTTACATTACATTATTTTTTTTGCTTTGTGGTCTAGAGACAAAAGATGATCCAGGGCTTCTTGTTCATTTAAAACTGAAACTCCAATACTGCCCTTATCATCAAGGTAATCATATTATGACTTTACGGACATATACAGAATATAAAATCTGTGGTTTAATCTTAAGGTTGCATGATGACTTTTTTGTATGATCTGTGAACTGACACAAATTAACATGACTTTCTCACTTTGGCCCAGTCTGCATTTGAATTCATGCTCCCAGAACTCAGTCAGCACTGGGGATGCAGACACGTCAGCAGGAGACATATTCAGCAGAAACTTTCTCAGACCAGGGATAACAGATTTTGGAATACCAAACCCGATGGCTCCAGCACAGAATGTGAACCTCAGCATGCCTGTGTTTGTCACCCAGGCCTCACTGCCTATCCACTGGCGAGGTGGGGAAGGTTCCTGCCACAGCTCCTCCAACAGAATCTTCATGTCACCAGAGGCTGCAAATGCCACAACGACCTTAGCTGTCGACCTGCAGAGAGAAATAGCATTATGTCAACGTTTAACATAAAATGCATCAATAGATATATCAACATGTTATCATGTACAGTGTCTCATGGACTTTTATTAAATACTATTAAATACTGTCCTAAGACTATTCAAGTTAATAAAAAATAATTAGATTGCTAATGAACAAAGTAATCTTTTTTTTCAAATCTCATGTTTGACATTATACATGTGTGGTTTGTGTGCAGAATGTAATGTGTCAATGTAAAAGACTCAGAGAGGCAGAGACGTGCGGATGACATTGGCCACCCTCTGGATCTTGCTGCGTGAGTTGGTGCGATAGAAGGCTTCAGAGTATTCCACACAGATCCCCTCTTTACGCGCTGCGTCCAAGAAAGACGCCATGCCATTATTACCATAGTCCGAATCAGACCTGACAGCACCGATCCAGGTCCAGCCAAAGTGTTTCACCATTTTGGCGAGCGCATCAGCCTGAAACTGGTCACTTGGAATTGTTCTGAAAAAGGTCGGGTACTGCTGCTTATTGGACAGGCAGGCACAAGTGGCAGAGTGGCTCACCTCAAGAAAAGCAATACAAGGGATTGTAAGAGTCGTTAACATTGAGGAAGTAAATTCTTAAATAAGTTACACATTTTGTCAGACCAAATATTTACTTGAGGAATATTGAAGGGCCCGATGACTCGCGACATGCTGATGGATGGAGTGGAACCAGACTCACCAACGACGGCCATCACTGAACCAGACTGCGAGCAGTTGCCGTTGCCTGTGCTAAACTCCGGGTCCAAGCCATTTGAAAGCTGAAATGCAGAATGCACTGCCATGGGCACAGAGGCGCACGAGTCATAGACCGTATAGCCAAGTGTGGTGCCAGGCAGCAGACTCGAGCTGTTGTTTATCTCCTCAATAGCGAAGATCATTGCGCGTGATACGCGCAGCTCACGGGAGTCGATGCTGCACAACAGACAATGTTGTGATTCACATATGGGATCAAAGCAATTCTTTTTGTTTTCAATTAAATGAATTTCTCTGAAAATGTACACTTTTGTTCTGATTCTATAGATATTAATAAATAAGTTAGCAATCACACTATTTATTTAAGAAACACACAGCATTATATTCTCTCCTATAGGCACAATGTATAACCTGTGAATGTAATACATGCAATTTTTCAGACCAAATACTGATTTTGTTCTAAAAGCTGTTTTTAGTTTTTTTCAACAAGAGTTTAAGCACATCATACAAATTAATTATGTTTTTCTTCAAACATCCTTTTGCCCCCCACTCCTCCCATTTACTAACCTCCCTCTGCACCTGAGTGGCTCAGGCACAGTGGTGTAGTTATGTGTCACTGTGTGCATGTAGTTGTGCAGGGAGAAAACACCCCCAATAACATAGTCACCATCCATAGAAAAGGCAGGTAGATGAGCATTACCCAGCAGTTTAAATTTTACTGAAGAAGCCTCAGAACTGAACCCAGCATTAGACTTAGCCCCTGTAACTCCATGATCATTAAAAGCAAAAACTGAGTTCAGATCAAACAACCCCAGAGCCAATCTCAGACCAATAAGAAGAGCTGACATCTCCAACGCCCACATGTCTGCATGTGGGCATAAAGTGTGTGATCACTTTATATAGCTTTTCAGACAAGAGCATTCCTTCTCCTGTACGTCAGTGAGAGAGGATGTTCCTCTGAAGTGGTTTACCTCATTCCAAGATATTTTTTATTCTTATCTTTCATTCCTATCGTTCATCCCTTTGTCACTGGGTTTTACAAAAATCAAAGACTGTCCAAATAAAATAAAAATACAAAATCCAAATTGTAAAAAAGACAAATGGACAACAAAATAGTAAACAGAAAAAATTATAACATTTCTGAAACATAATATGTATTTCCTTTCACAAGTTGCACATTATTCCTGTAAACAATTGGAATACCAGGGTAATTTATGTATCTTCTGTTGTGTAAGGTGGTTTCGTTTTGGGAGGAAAGAACTGCACATATGAATCTCTTTGGGGGAACCTCAAACTGCATCAGGTATTTACAGGAGTGGTAATGTGAAGCTGTTCTTACCAGTGGCAGAACAAACTGCACTCGGGGCCCAGGGGTAGAGGCACCCTTGATACAGATGACAGCAGCATAATTCAACTACAAAACACTAATAATATTACACTTAAATACTATTTTAATTACACTCAAAAAAACAAAGCACGAACTCAAAAGGTTAAGTTAAAAGGCCTTGTCCCTTAACATGCCCAAAAATATTATTTATTTATTATATATATTATTAATTTATTTACTGACCACTCCCAGCGAGTACACTCACATGTTGAGTTAATCCATCCATGAGTCTTATGGCACGTTGCAGTGTGGTGGTCAGTCAGCGTGACCAGTACACAGCCACTCCTTACAGTTGGCACAATAGAATGGCACCCCAAACAGCTGAAAGATCTGAAAAACTGGTTGTTATTGAAGTCTGGAATCATACTGAGTATATATACAAATTGTTGTGCTTATATCGTTGATTAATGAGATAAAATATAAAAACTGATTTGTGCGTTTATATTTTTGTTGAGTGCAATTCACTGATTTTTTTTGCCATGAATTATCCTCCCACCATGATAAAGTTCTCATTGGCAGCTGGCTTCACCCCTCATCATATCTTGCTTGTGGGTGGGCCCCTACAAGCCACTGGGATGTGTATGAGATGTTTGAAAGAAAATGAATTCTCTCCATCATTCTTTGTCACCGAGAATAAAAAATCTGGGTGAGATCCAACTTCAAAAAAGCAAAATGTTTAAGTTATGAACAGAAAATACTGCTTGTAAAATATATAACCGTGAGATCCTGTTGAGGTAAAGAAGAAATGAACGCCCTTCCTCAGACTGCCCATGCCCTGATGGGCGGTATGAATCTCTGATGAAAATCATCCTGCATATAAGATTAAGTACCATTACATAAAGATAAGAGACAGGGGTGGAAGAAGGGTGGCAGTAATGGGGACATTATTTCTAGACGCACTTGTCTTTTTGTATGGCTACTCACTTTTTATCTCCTGCACTTTCATCTCTAAGTCAGCCTCCGATGCATTATCTTGTAAAATAAGGAGACAGTTTTATCTTAATGGGATGCACAAGCATGGTGATGTGATTCTGGGTGGATTGTTTGAAGTCCACTACACCTCTGTCTTTCCTGAGATGACTTTCACCTCAGAGCCTAATCAGCTCAGCTGCCAAGGGTAAGTCTCACGCTCAGGCAGCACAAATCTGTAAAAATTGCTATATCAGGTATATTGCTTTTCATTGCTTAAACATAGACTTTTATGTGCTAGTTTTGATCCTCCAGGGTTCAGACATGCCATGACCATGGCGTTTGCTGTTGACGAGATCAACAAAAACAGCAATCTGCTACCTAATGTGACACTGGGATACAGTCTGTATGATAACTGTGCCACACTTGTAATCGGATTCAGTGCTGCATTGTCACTGGCCAGTGGTCGTGATGAGGAGTTTATACTTCAGGAAACCTGTATGGGGACCCCTCCAGTCCTGGGGATTGTGGGTGATTCCTTCTCAACGTTTTCCATTGCTACCTCTGATGTGATAGGGCTATTCAAATTACCCATTGTAAGTTCCCTTTTTTTGCCTTAGCTGCTATTGATGTATTATATATGAAGGCCTTGCAAATGTTAAAATGAGAAAATAGCATATTGTGAAATTCTGTAAGCAGTGACCTATTTATTTGAGATTTTAAAGTCATAAATTGTTATTTTAGGTTAAGTTTTAATGTTTCTTGGAAGAGATGTAAAACCTTTCTGCGCACATTGTCTCTTTTTTAGGTGAGTTATTTTGCCACATGTTCCTGCCTGAGTAATCGACAAAGGTTCCCATCCTTCTTTAGAACGATCCCGAGTGATGCTTTCCAGGTGAAACTGTGCTCTAGAAATAACAAACACAAAATATGGCTCACAGGAAGTTTAGTCAGTCTTAAACAGTGTGTCCCTCAACAGATGAATAATTTCTCCTGTACACAAAAATACTGTGTATGCCTGTGTCTCCACTCTTAAAATCGTATGGACCATATGTAAATGTTTTTGTCATTAAAAGGTAAGACAGATTGCTTTAACTGTGCACCAATCCCTCACATTTGTGCTCATCTAGGTCCGAGCTATGATTCAGATTCTGAAACGTTTTGGTTGGACGTGGGCAGGTTTGCTCATTAGTGATGATGATTATGGAATCCATGCTGCCCGAGCATTACAAACTGGCTTGGCTCAGTCTGGTGGAGGTTGTCTGGCCTACACAGAGATTTTACCCTGGGGAGACAACCCAGCTGAGCTAAAGAGAATAGTGGATGTGATGAGGAAATCTACAGCTCGTGTGGTCATTGTGTTTGCACATCAGATCCACATGATCCAGCTAATGGAAGAGGTATCAATTTAACTCTGATTTCTTACTTAATACCACTTTAAAATCATCAGTTGTATTATAAGGAACTCCAGCTGTTCTAAATTTTACATAATTCTTCTGTGCCAACCTTATGTTGCAAGGTTGTAAAGCAGAATCTTACAGGTCTACAGTGGATGGCCAGTGAAGCCTGGACATCAGCTGCTGTTCTACAAACCCCCGACCTCATGCCATATCTGGGTGGAACACTGGGCATTGCCATCCGACGAGGAGAAATACCAGGACTCAGTGACTTTCTGTTACAAATACGTCCTGACCAAGAAGAAAACAACAGAGGAAATAGCATGGTAAGCTTGTAGTCTTACACAAAAACATCTGATCATGGTAATGAAATATTGTCTGATTACATTTCAGGTCAGGCAGTTTTGGGAAAACACATTCAAGTGTAGATTTGCTCCTGCTCCAGCAGACTGGATGGAAGCTGGAGGAGCATTATGCACTGGGGATGAAGACCTAGAGAGTGTCAACACTGAATTTTTAGATGTTTCTAACCTCAGGCCTGAATACAATATTTACAAGGCTGTGTATGCTCTGGCTCATGCCCTTGATGATATGCTGCGCTGTGTGCCAGGAGGAGGTCCGTTTAACAAGCAAAGCTGTGCTAAGTTGCAAAGACTGGAGCCATGGCAGGTGTAATATCAATTTAAACTCTACCTACTTTGTTTTTTAAAAACTGCTCCACCTTATGAGGTGTTCACTGACATAGAAATGGGGGGAAATATCAGCATTATAAACAGTGTTATTATTAGGCATGGGTTTCTATCTTTAAAAGGATTAAAGATTTTGTAATATATAAAATTGGAAAATTCATATGATTTTAATTAATTTTTAATTAATTAAAGGAAACTAACTAATGGTAACACTAACATTACTACATCCAGCAAATCATTCACTCAGGACAGAGAAAGAGAAATCAAAAACAAAAACGAATATCATTTGTTTTTGTCTTGTGTTGAACTTATTTCACTTCATTGTAGCTTATGTATTACCTGGAAAAGGTCAACTTCACCACAACAGTTGGTGACCAAGTGTCTTTTGATGAGAATGGTGATGCCTTACCAGTATATGACATCATGAACTGGCTGTGGCTTCCTGATGGAGGAATTAAAGTTCAGAATGTGGGTGAGGTTAAGAAGTCAGCCTTCAGAGGTGAAGAACTCACACTGGATGAAGACAAAATCTTCTGGAACTTTGAATCCAAACAGGTTACTTATATTTAATACTATTTATGCTTTGTATCATATGGCACAATATCATAACCAAACAGCTTTAAATAACTGTGATGTGAATCCTAATAATGCCTGCAGCCTCCTCGGTCAGTGTGCAGTGAGAGCTGTCCTCCAGGTACTCGCATGGCAAGAAAGAAGGGAGAACCTGAATGTTGTTTCGACTGTATATCTTGCTCTGGGGGAAAGTTCACCAATAAAACAGGTAAACAGGTTCATTTCATTTCGTTTATGTATGTGTATATATGTGTCTGTGTGTGTACATATGTAGACATTATTCACTCTTTCCTAGACTCAACGGAGTGCACCAATTGTCCAGAAGATTCCTGGTCCAGTCCAGAGAATGACCATTGTGTTCCTAAAAAAATTGAGTTCCTGTCCTACCATGAGCCTCTGGGTATGTGCTTGACAACAGCTTCATTGTTGGGTACATTTGTCTGTGCTGTTGTGATGGGCATATTCATCTATCATCGTGGCACACCAATGGTGCGCGCCAATAATTCAGAACTCAGTTTCCTTCTCTTGGTGTCACTCAAACTATGTTTCCTGTGTTCACTATTGTTCATCGGACGACCCAGGCCATTGACATGTCAGCTGAGACATGCAGCTTTTGGCATCAGCTTTGTACTTTGTGTCTCATGCATCTTGGTGAAAACCATGGTGGTTCTGGCTGTGTTCAGGGCCTCCAAACCAGGAGGTGAAACCATTCTGAAGTGTTTTGGTGTTGTGCAGCAGAGAGGGACAGTTCTGGTTCTGACTTCGGTTCAAGCAGCAATCTGCACAGTCTGGCTTGTATCTGCTTCACCAGCTCCGCATAAAAACATCCAATACCACAGTGACAAGATAGTTTATGAGTGTGTCATTGGTTCTACTGTTGGTTTTGCAGTGTTACTGGGCTATGTTGGATTGCTGGCTATTCTTAGTTTCCTTTTAGCATTTCTAGCAAGGAATCTTCCAGACAATTTCAATGAGGCCAAGCTCATTACTTTCAGCATGTTGATATTCTGTGCAGTGTGGGTGGCATTTGTCCCTGCTTATATCAACTCTCCAGGCAAATACGCTGATGCAGTGGAGGTTTTTGCCATCCTGGCCTCCAGTTTTGGCCTCTTGGTGGCACTGTTTGGACCCAAATGTTACATAATCTTGTTGAGACCAGAGAGAAACACAAAGAAAGCAATCATGGGTCGAGGCAAAACAAAGACATTAAATTAACTCTTCTGTCAGTCCAATAATCGCAGCCACTCTGTTGTTTGGATTTCAATAAACTAAATTAGAAGCAATAAACTTTTTTTCAACAAGTAAAAGGTGTATATTTTTCTGTACAAATATTTTGACTTGAATTTTTTTCTTTTACCTCTGTATTTTATCTTTTTTCATTTGCCGCTGTAACAAGTAAATTTCCCCTTTGTGGGATGATAAGTATTTATTATATCTATTTTATTCAGTGGCCAGCCTAAGCACTATCAGACTCACTGACTAACTTTTTAATATTTTTTCATCTTCATTAAATAATTCCAAATAGTCAGTTTGCTTCCTTTCGTAGCTTTTCGCTTGGTTGACCTGCTTCTGAGTTTTTATCCAATTATTTTTCAGCCATTGCTGTTGCCAGGGTTAAAGAAGTCTGCCTTAAGACTCTCTGAATCGGTACTGCAGGTTCCGGTAGCCTAAAATAAACAAAAATTGAACTATTTCTTTAACCAGTCAGATTTTGAGTTAGTAACACCAAGGCTATCTTGCAGGGGTACAATGATGTCATCATTTTAATGTCCTTTGACTAGATGGTCAGCGTGTGTGTGAGATGTGTCACAGCTAGCAAGCTGCATCAATAGCTACCTGCCCATGCAAACATATGCGTATGTTGGGATCTCAAACCATGGCTCCAGAGAGAACAACACAGAATGTTGGAACCAAACACATGACACAAAAACCTGTGATCTACAACGTGTGGCCAAAGAGGACAATAGAACAAAGGGGCAGTGGCCCTTTGTGAAGGTAGACCTAGAGGTGCCTACAGGTAATACCAGAACACCCTTTATCATCAGGCGTGAACTCGAAATGCAATCTCTGCATGACCTATGGCCAGCATCAGCTGCCCCCACCAGGGGTCCTGTTCACATCACTCAGGCAATAAACCAGGCCCTGCACCCCTCATTCCTTGCTCAGTCCCTGCTGCCTGTCGTAGTAGAGAGGATGTTGTAGCCATACCAGGCTTTCTCAGATTTGGCCACCAAAAGGGAGCAAAACTACAACTTTACTTTTTCATCCTCATTGCTTATTCACCAACCAGTCTACATGTGTTATGTGAAGTTGGAGAAGGCATTGGACCTTGTCCCCCGGGGAGCCCTGAGTGGGGTGCTCCGGGAGTATGGGGTATCGGACTCCCTTACAAAGTCTATTCGTTCCCTGGACGACTGGTGCCAGTGTTTGGTCCGCATTGCCGGTAGTAAGTCGTACTTATTTCCAGTGAGCGTTGTACTCCACCAGGTCTGCCCTTTGTCACAGATTCTGTTCATAACCTTTATGGGCAGAATTTCTGGATGCAGCCCTGCTGTGGAGGGGGTTAGATCGGGATTAGATATCTGCTTTTTGCGGATGACCTGGTCCTGTTGGCTTCATCGGGCTGTGAGCAGTTCGCAACCGAATGTGAATCAGCACCTCCAATTCCTAGGCCATGGTCCTCAGTCGGAAAAGGGTGAAATTCCCTCTCCGGGTCGAGGGTGAGATCCTGACCCTAGTGGAGTGGTTCTAGTATCTCTGGTTTTTGGTCCGATAATTACTTATCATGATGGTAATTTTAACTGGACAATGTCTTAGAACATTTTGAAATATAGCTGTTTCTTGGTGTGTATTGGTTTGCTGTCAAATGCTGTGTAGAACTTGATTAACCATCCTTCTTCAGTCTCTCTTTTGAACTATTCTTTTGTAACCCAGCACATAATTGGGGTTGGTAATATTATTATTTTCTTTGAAAAGATATATATTTTTATTTATTAACCCTACTTTATTCATTATTTTGTTAATCATATTTATTTTGCACACATCAGTCCTTATTTAGATCCTGACCCTAGTGGAGTGGTTCTAGTATCTCTGGTTTTTGGTCCGATAATTACTTATCATGATGGTAATTTTAACTGGACAATGTCTTAGAACATTTTGAAATATAGCTGTTTCTTGGTGTGTATTGGTTTGCTGTCAAATGCTGTGTAGAACTTGATTAACCATCCTTCTTCAGTCTCTCTTTTGAACTATTCTTTCATTGCAGAGCTGTGTGTTCTCCAATAAACACACATTCACACACACACACACACACACACACACACACACACACACACACACACACACACCCTAGTTTCAAATGAGAAGTATTTTAGGCCCTGCCTCTGGTTCTGTTTTTACACTAATGGGTGGTGAGCAGGACTAAATGACACTAGAAGTCAATAAAACAGGGTGATACAGCAGTGAAACTTAAAGACTGAGAGGGATAAACCAGAGCAAAGTCATGTTGGTATTTTTACATACTAACCTGCTTTGGCAAATGTTGTTGTGTTCCTGCTTTTCCTTTGCTGTTTCCTTCTCTGTTTATTCCCCCTCTTGCAAGTTATTAGGACATTTTCATTTGAATGGGATGCACAAGCCAGGAGATGTGGTTCTTGGTGGGCTTTTCGAAATCCACTTTTTCATTGCCGATCCTGACTTGTCTTTTATCTCAGAGCCACAGCAGCCAGCCTGCTATGGGTGAGTCTGTGAAAGTGAAATGAATGAGCTGTTAAAAAAATAAGCCCGTTAGAAGAATGTCATACTATTCTCATTTTTATTATAATAAATTATGTATTTTTCCAATTACCCATATTATACCCATATTTTGGCTCAACGATTACCATGATTGTTTCCTTCTGTTTTTATTGTTTACAAAATCTGTCTTTTCAGAACATGTGTATAGTATAAGTATTTCATTATTTTTCCCATTTTGTTATTTTTGTGTTAGTTTTGATATTATAGGTTTCAGACTGGCCCAGACCATGGCCTTTGCTATTGAGGAGATCAACAGAAACTCTGACCTGCTACCTAATGTGACTCTGGGATACAGTCTGTATGATAACTGCAACAAACTAGACATTGGATTTTGTGCAGCACTGTCCTTAGTCAGTGGTCGCGAGGAACAAGTTACATTAGAAGAGACCTGTGTAGGACCCCCTCCAGTCCTGGGGATTGTGGGTGATTCTTCTTCTACACGTTCTATTGCAATCTCCTCTGTCTTAGGTTTATATAGAGTACCTATGGTAAGTGTTTCTGTTTTTCAACTTCATTACAATTTCTGATCATCTTTAATTTAAATATGTTAAACATTACACTGCCAAAACTACAGTGTAGCCTCTGGTTGCAGCCTCTTTGTTTTGCAGGTGAGTTATTTTTCCACGTGTTCCTGTCTGAGTGACCGACAAAAGTTTCCATCCTTCTTTAGAACGATCCCGAGTGATGCTTTCCAGGTGAGAGTTTGTCAGCAAAATGGAAAATAAAATAAAGCAGTTGTAGGGAAGATGTTTTAATTTTAATGTTTATCACCATAAACATTTATCTTATTAACCCTAAAGCACTAAATCTGAGATTTTCACCCTTGTGGTCGTGTTGATGTGAATTTCATTGTGTTTCTGCTGGATCCTTGGGTAACTTCAGGATGTTTTGTTGATTCACTATTTTTTCACTAATGGTAGAACCTCTTTACAGGGCCTTCCCATGATACCTTTTTTTAATTTAAAGAGATATTGTTTTTTGTCATGTTTTGTTGTACTTTCATATATTTTACTGAGTAAAATATACCAGGCATGAGGAATGGTCTTATTAATTAAACGTTAATGTTCTAAATGTATTGAGGTTGTGTGGCATCAGAGAGCAAAGACTGAAAACAGGTCATTGTTGAACCAGTTCAGCAGGATTTCTAGTTAAAGATGATTCCAGCCTTTGTTCAAATCCTTTCACTCTGTATCCACACAGGTTCGAGCTATGATTCATATTCTGAAGCGTTTTGGTTGGACGTGGGCAGGTTTACTCATCAGTGATGATGATTATGGAATCCATGCTGCCCGAGCCTTACAATCTGACTTGGCTCAGTCTGCTGGAGGTTGTCTGGCCTACACAGAGATTTTACCCTGGGGTGACAACCCAGCTGAACTAAAGAGAATAGTGGATGTGATGAGGAAATCTACAGCTCGTGTGGTCATTGCATTTGTACACGAGGGCCACATGATAGACCTCATGGAAGAGGTTGGGTTTGTTGTCTAAATTATATATTATTGCAACTTATTTGTGTTGAGATTTATGATTCAAACTGAAACAGTAAATGCTCATTACAACAAAATATAGGATAAAAAATTATTGTACTTGGTAAAATGCAATTTACAGGTGGTGAGGCAGAACCTGACAGGTCTACAGTGGATGGCCAGTGAAGCCTGGACATCAGCTTCTGTGGTTCAAACCCCCGAACTCATGCCATATCTGGGTGGAACACTGGGCATTGCCATCCGACGAGGAGAAATACCAGGACTCAGGGACTTTCTGTTACAAATACGTCCTGATATGAAACACAACTATGGAAATAGATTCGTGAGACATAACACTTAAATCTGATCTGGTATTACAAGAATAATATATTGCCAATAATAAAAACGTTAATTGTTAACTCTATTACAGGTAAATCAGTTTTGGGAATACACATTTCAGTGTAGATTTGCACCACCTCCAACAAGTTGGGTAGAAGCTGGAGGAGAATTATGCTCTGGACAGGAAGATATAGAAACTGTGGAGAGTGAGCTCTTGGACATTTCAGACCTCAGACCAGAGTATAATGTGTATAAAGCTGTGTATGCTCTGGCTCATGCCCTTGATAACACGCTGCAGTGTGAGCCAGGGAGAGGACCTTTCAGTGGCTCCACCTGTGGGGATTTGCAAAGACTGGAGCCATGGCAGGTGTGATATCAGTTTACACTCTTTATTTAACCCAATGCTAAGTATTTCTTGGGGCATTTTCGTTATAGGAGACAGCTGTATAATGATACATTGATTTCTAGTAGTTTTTATGTTATTAATAATAAAATACATGCAAGTTAAGTTTTCCAGTTTTCATTCCACCCATCAACAGCCATTCCAAAAAAGTGTTGATTAGCAAAAGGTTTTGCTTTAATAAAAACTTTTTTTTGTGCTGTCTGACCTCGTTGGTTTGTCCTCTGACCCTAATTCTGATTCCAAAGCTTCTGCACTACTTGGAAAAGGTCAAATTCACCACACCATTTGGTGATCAAGTGTCATTTGATGAGAATGGTGATGTCTTACCATCATATGACATCATGAACTGGCTGTGGCTTCCTGATGGAGGAATTAAAGTTCAGAATGTGGGTGAGGTTAAGAAGTCAGCCTTTAGAGGTGAAGAACTCACACTGGATGACGACAAAATCTTCTGGAACTTTGAATCCAAACAGGTTACTTCTGATTTTTCTGTCTCTGGTCACATGGGTGACTTATTATAAAGTAGAATATCAGATGTGTATGTTTCTTCATACAGCCTCCTCGATCAGTGTGCAGTGAGAGCTGTCCTCCAGGTACTCGCATGGCAAGAAAGAAGGGAGAACCTGAGTGTTGTTTTGATTGTGTCCCTTGTTCTGAGGGAAAGATCAGCAATAAGACTGGTGAGTGTTACATTTTAAATATAACATGTTGAAGATCAAGTATAAATGTGTATATCAGTGTTCCCCTTGTTGTTACAGACTCCATGGAGTGCACCAGTTGTCTTGAGGATTTCTGGTCCAGCCCCCAACGTGACCACTGTGTCCCTAAGAAAACAGAGTTCCTCTCCTTCCATGAGCCTCTGGGTATCTGCTTGACAGCCACTTCACTGTTGGGAACATGTATCTGTGCTGTTGTCTTTGGAATCTTTATTTATCATCGCCAGACCCCGATTGTTCGTGCCAACAATTCTGAACTGAGTTTCCAATTGTTGTTGTCACTTAAGCTATGTTTCCTGTGTTCACTGCTGTTCATTGGTCATCCCAGTCTTTGGACATGTCAGCTGAGACATGCAGCTTTTGGCATCAGCTTTGTGCTTTGTGTTTCATGCATCTTGGTGAAAACCATGGTGGTTCTGGCTGTGTTCAGGGCCTCCAAACCAGGAGGTGAAACCATTCTGAAGTGGTTTGGTGTTGTGCAGCAGAGAGGCACAGTTCTGGTTCTGACTTCTGTTCAAGCAGCAATCTGTACAGTCTGGCTTGTATCTGCTTCACCAGCTCCTCATAAAAACACCCAGTATCACAGTGACAAGATAGTTTATGAATGTGTAGTTGGGTCCACAGTTGGTTTTGGTGTGTTACTTGGTTATATTGGTTTACTGGCTTTCCTAAGCTTTTTGTTAGCCTTTCTGGCAAGAAACCTCCCAGATAGTTTCAATGAGGCCAAGCTCATTACTTTCAGCATGTTGATATTCTGTGCAGTGTGGGTGGCATTTGTCCCTGCTTATATCAGCTCACCAGGCAAATATGCAGATGCAGTGGAGGTTTTTGCAATCCTGGCCTCCAGTTTTGGCCTCTTGATGGCGCTGTTTGGACCCAAATGTTATATAATCCTGTTGAGACCAGAGAGAAACACAAAGAAAGCCATCATGGGTCGAGACATTCAGTCATAAAAACATTAAAAAATTTGAAAATAGTCTTTTGTGAGCAGGGGCAGGCTGGCAATTTGGCAGATTGGGCATTTGGGCCGACAGTATGAACACTTTCTTTTTTCTATATGTTGGTATGACCGGCCCATAAAACCAGTAGATCAGAGGCCTGATTGACTCTGGGCGCAAGAGTTTGTTTACTGACCACTGCCCCTTGACACCATAGATATACTATAAGAGTAGACGCTGCATTCGCCGCTAGAGCCTACATTTAATTACCAGTAATCATACACACAATAAATATGACAGAGAAGCAGAAACAGATAGTGGCAGTAAAGTCAGATATTTTAATAAAATGAAGAAACAATATGATTATTAATCAAAGTCTAAAAAGCCTGTTATGACCATGTGAAACTTTGACCAGATCTAGGTGTCAAGGTTCACAGTGCTCTGCAACATGTTTCTTGTGTGTTATTGGAACTATGACTGGCCCAAGATGGCAACCGTATTTCTTACGCCGTGCGGCAAATGCAGTGTCTACTCCTAAAGTATGTCTATTCTTGACACACGTTGGTCTGCGGCCCATTGGTTCTTTTCTTCACTGACATGGAGTTGGCCCAATCATAGTGTAGCATCCTCACAGAGGCGGTAGAGCCACCCTCTCTCTGTCTGTCACTTGTCGGCATGTACGTCAGTCAGCATGCCGGCCGGTGGCTCGATCATATCATGAAACCCTGCCTCCCTTTGGCTCGGTGCGCCGTTGTGCAGTCAGTGCAATATCGGATGGAGAGAAAACGGAAAGAAGGAGCAGAGAAACTGCATGAAAAAAAGAAACCTGCTGTCTAAGCAAACGCAGCCAGATATGCAAACATTAACAACATGTTTGCCAGGGCAGGGCCTTCATCAGCTCCTGTGGCTGATGACAGTGGTGGACAGGAGCATCTAGTAGAACCTGTCGTGAGATGGACTGCTGTCAGAACTCTTAGGCTATGAAATGAGTAGGCTAAAACAACCCAACCCCTTGATAAATCTGATACAATGATAAAACGTAAATCAAATAATCATGTTCTATGGCTGAATTACTTTGTATTGTAAACGGAGGTGAAATTAGCTAACGTCCTTACCACTATTTATAGCTATTTATAAGACATTATGTACACTGACTTTTACTAATACTTTTATGTCTTCCATCTTGAACTAAATAGTCCTGAATGTGAGAACACTTTTTAAAACCACCATTCACCAACAATAAGAGTAAGTCAGTGGGCAGCATTCTAATTTCATTATTAGACTATGATTGTTTGTGGGGTGAGTAATAGGCTAGCCCAAGGCTTAGCTACTCTTTGGCCCTGGAAAAATGTGTTCTGAGTTTTTATGTAGGTGGTTAGGGACAATGTACAGAAATGAAAGAAAATCATAGTTTTTGAAATTATATTTATGTTCTGCCAATGTAGCTGTGCAGCTTTTTACAAGAAATCCAATAATTCTAGGTGTATTAAATGTAAGGCCACCAATCACCAACATAAAACTGAGTCAGTGGGCAGCATTCTGATTTCGTTATTAAGCTATTAATTGTTTAACTGGTAGGCCTAGGATAAGCTACATTTTAGAATAATGGAGGTTGTTTAAAGATTCAGTAACCTATGTCTTTTCAGTGTCGACTGGACAATGGCAGTTTCCAAGCAGTAAACCTGAAATATTTTGAAATACAACAATTTGTTCTCATCCAAAACAGAAGCTGCTTAATGTGTTTGTGTAAAAGGTCCATAATATTTACATTGTCACTGTCAGTATATATTTAGATGGTTTGTGAACTTATATTGGGACATTAGGCATCAATATTTGCAGTAATTTTGTCACCATTTCAATAGTGTATAGTTTGTGCTCGGAAATCTGGTCCTGTCAGGATCCACCTGAGAGACTTTGGTTTTGGTTGCTGCCCTCTGCTGTGTCTGGGAGCTTTTTTCCTGTTGGGTTTTTTTTTTTTTTTTTGGCCCACTTTATGTTTTGGTTGCTCTGCCCTTACTTCCTGTCTTTGTTATTTTCCCCCCAATGATGGTTCCCACCTGTTCCCAATTTGCTAATTGTCCACACACACACACACACACACACACACACACATATATATATATATTCTAACACATATATATAGACCCCTCCTTACGAGAGTTCATTGTCAGACAGTCTTCCCTGTTTGCCATGTGTTCTGCTGCTCATATGGAGGTACTGTGAATTTGTTCCTGCTGTGTGCTTCTTTGGAAGTTTTGTTTGTTTGCCTGTCCTGACTTTTCTGAAAGTTCACAGATTTTTTGTTTGAAGCAGAGAAATCTTATTTTATTTTTGGTTTTTTTTTGGATATTACTTGGATATTATTTGCCTCCTATTTTTACTTTGGTTGGCTGCCTTTTGTTTTTGTGGAATTGAAAACTAAAATAACTGATCTGCATCTGGGCCTACTTTTGTTTTCCAAAACCTGACAGGTCCTCCTAATACTCAGTTTGCTCATGTAGAGTAATTTGTACAATACTGTAGATTCTTCATACTTTCACTTATGACCATGACTGCCTGTGTTGGTAAACTGAATTGGATTAACGTATCATCATTATACAGTGCTTTATTAGCAGATTAAAACCCACTGTTGTCAGCACACAAAAACATCAACTCCAAGCTTGCAGAAAAATCTCTCTGATGATAAGGACAGAAAGCCAAAACTTTACAACTACAGTTAATACAAACTACTTTCAATGGCTGAGCACTTTATGTAAAAAGTAAACTTGGATTGATGTGTTACATAATTGGAGTGAATGGAAGTGGAGGAGCAAGTGGACAACAAAGTCTGATGGGTTAATCTGTCATGCCAACAGTTCTACAGAACTGATCACTCATATCTACCAAGTTATTAATAAATGTGCCAAACCTGATGCAGTGACCCTCTACAAAACACAGTACAATGTAAAACAGATGGTAGATGTACCATCTGAGTGTCTAAATTTGCTACTGCTCCACAGTGCCCATTTTACTTAATTTTATTGTCTCATACTGAATCCCACAAATTGGAAGTTGGTTGGTGCATGCGATGAGAATAATTTTGTTTGTTTCTAACATACAAATTTGTTCTACTTGTCAAAAATAAAAAACACTTGTAATAAATACATGCACACCATCAATTGTATGTTTTTTTCCTCAAACTTTTATAGCATAGAAGTTTGAGAAAAACTAATATTTTACAAGAGTACATTTTTCACTGGAAGAAGAAACAATATAATTTAACATATTGCATGGAAGTCCGCTTAATATACCATTCTAATACATTCTAAAACTAATGCACACAACAGGTCAATGTTGTTACAATTTTAATGTACCTGAATAATCTTGATCAGTCACATTGTTGACATGGATGAGGAGAGATATTTTTAAAATAGAACACAAATATTATTTGTCATGTCAAATAAAATACATGTTAGGCCATGCCCCCCGCTTCACTTTCTGCCCTGATGGGTGGTGTGCTAGATTAAACAACGCTGCAAATCAATAAAGTGACATTGCAAAAGACTGAAATCAGAAAGGGATCATCCAGAGAAAGGTCATGAGGGCATTTATGGAGATCAACTTCCTCTTGCTAATGTTGTATTCCTGCTTTTCCTCTACTGTGTCCTCCTCTCTTTATTCCTCTACTTGTTGGTTACAGGAACAGTTTCATCAAAATGGGATGTACAAGGCTGGAGATGTGATTCTAGGTGGAGTGTTTACAATGAACTTCTTTTCTGACAATCCTGATCTGTCTTTTACTTCAAAGCCACAGCAGCCTTTGTGCTACAGGTGAGTCTGTGAAAGGAAAACTAGGTTGGTAGAAAACCAGCCAATTACTATAATGTTTTATTGTTTTCCTTGTCGTCAGTATAAAGGAGTTTAACTGTGTATCATTGCCACTGCCAACCATATTACAATTAAGCAGTGTCTATTATTGTTTTAATACAAGGTTAACTAGGTTGCTAGGTGTTGCTGTCAGGCTGCAATGTTAGTAAAATCTGTAGTTGTACAATATATGTATGTTTACACTCTCCCTGCATCATTGTTGTGTGGTATTAAACAGCAGTATTTTTGTGTTAGTTCTGATATTATAGGATTCAGAGAGGCTCAGACCATGGCCTTTGCTATTGATGAGATCAACAGAAACTCTGACCTGCTACCTAATGTGACTCTGGGATACAGTCTGTATGATAACTGCAACCGACTAGGATTTGGATTTCGTGCAGCACTGTCCTTAGTCAGTGGTCGAGAGGAACAAGTTACAGGAGAAGAGACCTGTATAGGACCTCCTCCAGTCCTGGGGATTGTGGGTGATTCTTCTTCTACACGTCAGACCATGGCCTTTGCTATTGATGAGATCAACAGAAACTCTGACCTGCTACCTAATGTGACTCTGGGATACAGTCTGTATGATAACTGCAACCGACTAGGATTTGGATTTCGTGCAGCACTGTCCTTAGTCAGTGGTCGAGAGGAACAAGTTACACGAGAAGAGACCTGTGTAGGACCCCCTCCAGTCCTGGGGATTGTGGGTGATTCTTCTTCTACACGTTCTATTGCAATCTCCACTGTCTTAGGTTTGTACAGGGTACCTATGGTAAGTGTTTCTGTCATGAATTATAAATTTATAATAAATAAATCATTATTTTTTAAATTTTGATTTAAACATGTGAACATCACACAGGCACCAATACAGTGTTAAAAGAGCCAGTAAAATGTTTTTAGAATGTGCAGTCTCTTTGTTTTGCAGGTGAGTTATTTTGCCACATGTTCCTGCCTGAGTGACCGACAAAATTTTCCATCCTTCTTTAGAACGATCCCGAGTGATGCTTTCCAGGTGAGAGTCTGTCAGCAAAATGGAAAATGCTTAAGAATAAATCATGTGCATTAATATTCCCGAACTGCAATTGTTGCACACTTAATGAGACAGGACTCCATTTGCAGTTTAGCAACATTTATTTATGCAGGCTCAACATGTTATTTGTCACAAAGCATACACAGTGTCATGTGCCTAACCATAGTGACTCTCACTTCCTGATCACAATGATGTCACACACTGAACTCCTGCGTCTTACCCTAACGTCAGCCACAAAAAACACCAAAAACAGCAGAAAAGCATATGAAAAATAGAACATATTTACTTGTAAATTGCTAAACTCTGTTTTAGGTCAGTGTCAGCAAAAAAATCGGGCAATGTAAAAATAATAAACATACGTGCATCTAGATACACCAAGACCATGATAAATGCATAAAGAATTCTATGTCAGTGTTTGATAGAAGTGAAAGGTGTCCACCCTGTGTAGCAGGATTTCTAGTGCAAGATGATTCCAGCCTTTGCTCTAATCCCTTCACTCTGTATCCACACAGGTTCGGGCTATGATTCAGATTCTGAAACGTTTTGGTTGGACGTGGACAGGTTTGCTCATCAGTGATGATGATTATGGAATCCATGCTGCCCGAGCCTTACAAACTGACTTGGCTCAGTCTGGTGGAGGTTGTCTGGCCTACACAGAAATTTTACCTGTTGGATACAACCCAGCTGAACTAAAGAGAATAGTGGATGTGATGAGGAAATCTGCAGCTCGTGTGGTCATTGTGTTTGCATATCAGGGGAACATGATCCTACTCATGGAAGAGGTTGGGTTTTGGAAGCTGTCTTCAGTAAAACATGTCACTAATATTTGTTGTGCTTTACTACTTACTAAACAATATTTAATTAATCTCTGCATTTCTTTACTGCAGGTTTTAGTAATGACAATTTACACAGGCAATTTCATTTTACGGGATTGCAGCTGTAAATGGTTTCACCCATCAATGAACACACAATAACTGTCTTTTGAAAACTGCTCTTTCAGTTAAACTTGTTATATTATGAGGGGAGTAAACACAGAATGGACGGAAGTTGTCAGTAAATTGTCACTTGTTTGCAAAATGCACTTGCTGTTACCTTGAGTTCTTAGCACCTAATATTTCACTGACTTTGTCAACAGAGTTCATGCTCCAACTCGACAGGCACTCTTAGTTTATTGAGATTCTGAAACTGAAATCTCAATTTACAAAAGTATTCAGATTCCTAATTCATGACTTTGTCAAAGTAATAAGTATTAATGTAATTATTCCTGTTAGTGTTTCTCAAGAAAAGGTTCAAAGGATTCAACTGATCCAAACAGTTTTCATACTTTATTTAATAATTTTTGCTTTTTGATTTCAGTACATTACATTAAAACTAAATCTGAGTGCTGTGAATCACTTTTACTTTACTAAAGTACTCTCAGTACTTTCAGAAGCCACTGATTATACTTGGTATAATGCTATTTACAGGTGGTGAGGCAGAATCTGACAGGTCTACAGTGGATGGCCAGTGAAGCCTGGACATCAGCTTCTGTTCTGCAAACCCCCGACCTCAGGCCATATCTGGGTGGAACACTGGGCATTGCCATCCGACGAGGAGAAATACCAGGACTCAGGGACTTTCTATTACAAATGCGCCCTGAAGTTAAACACAACAACAGCTATGGAAATAGCCTGGTGAGAAGTAAAGTTTACTTCTGATCTGGTGTTCACAAGAATAATATTTGGTCAATAATTAAAACTTTAAATCATAATTCTGTTCCAGGTAAATCAGTTTTGGGAATATACATTTCAGTGTAGATTTGCACCACCTCCAGCAGGTTGGGTAGAAGCTGGAGGAGCATTATGCACTGGACAGGAAGATATAGAAACTGTGGAGAGTGAGCTCTTGGACATTTCAGAACTCAGACCAGAGTATAATGTGTATAAAGCTGTGTATGCTCTGGCTCATGCCCTTGATAACATGCTGCAGTGTGAGCCAGGGAGAGGACCTTTCAGTGGCTCCACCTGTGGGAATTTGCAAGGACTGGAGCCATGGCAGGTGTGATATCAGTTTTCACTCTTTATTTAACTCAGTCCTGTGGATGTGTTTCTTGTGTAGCATTTACACAAGTGATTGTTTTAAGATGCTAAGTCTATTGCAAAAAGACATTATTTTTGTGACCAGAAAGTAAATGTATCTATATAGTCTGACTTCAACTATATGAGAAAAAAGTGTAATCTTCAAAAAAGTGTTGCAGATTAAAACTTTGAATGGTTTGCATTCAGGACAATACATTGTGATATTTTTTTGTGCTGTCTGACCTCGTTGGTTTGTCCTTTGTCCATAATTCTGATTCCAAAGCTTTTGCACTATTTGGAAACGCAGGTGGCAGTGATTAGGAGTGATGAGCAGGTGAGCTTCCTGATAGGCTGGAGAATGAGTGACAGGGGGGTGTGGCAACAGGCAGAGTGAGGTGGAAATCATTCAATCAGTGGAGCAGGGAGCAGACTCATGACAGAAACTTTGAATGGTTTGCATTCAGGACAATACATTGCGATATTTTTTTGTGCTGTCTGACCTCATTGGTTTGTCCTTTGTCCATAATTCTGATTCCAAAGCTTTTGCACTATTTGGAAAAGGTCAACTTCACCACACCATTTGGTGACCAAGTGTCATTTGATGAGAATGGTGATGTCTTACCAATATATGACATCATGAACTGGCTGTGGCTTCCTGATGGAGGAATTAAAGTTCAGAATGTGGGGGAGGTTAAGAAGTCAGCCTTCAGAGGTGAAGAACTCGCACTGGATGAAGACAAAATCTTCTGGAACTTTGAATCCAAACAGGTGACTTCTGACTTCTTCTTTTCGATCTCTGGTCACATGGGTGACTTATTATAAAGTAGAATATAAGATGTGTATGTTTCTCCATACAGCCTCCTCTGTCAGTGTGCAGTGAGAGCTGTCCTCCAGGTACTCGCATGGCAAGAAAGAAGGGAGAACCTGAGTGTTGTTTTGATTGTGTCCCTTGTTCTGAGGGAAAGATCAGCAATGAGACTGGTGAGTGTTACATTTTAAACATCACATGTTGCAGATCAAGTATAAATGTGTATATCATTGTTTCCCTTGTTGTCACAGACTCCATGGAGTGCACCAGTTGTCCAGAGGATTTCTGGTCCAGCCCCCAACGTGACCACTGTGTCCCTAAGAAAACAGAGTTCCTCTCCTTCCATGAGCCTCTTGGTATCTGCTTGACAGCCACTTCACTGTTGGGAACATTTACCTGTGCTGTTGTCTTTGGAATCTTTATTTATCATCGCCAAACACCTATAGTTCGCGCCAACAATTCTGAACTGAGTTTCCATTTGTTGTTCTCACTTAAGCTATGTTTCCTGTGTTCACTGCTGTTCATCGGACGACCCAGACCATTGACATGCCAGCTGAGACATGCAGCTTTTGGCATCAGCTTTGTGCTTTGTGTCTCATGCATCTTGGTGAAAACCATGGTGGTTCTGGCTGTGTTCAGAGCCTCCAAACCAGGAGGTGAAACCACTCTGAAGTGGTTTGGTGTTTTGCAGCAGAGAGGGACAGTTCTGGTTCTGACTTCTGTTCAAGCAGCAATCTGCACTGTCTGGCTTGTATCTGCTTCACCAGCTCCTCATAAAAACACCCAGTACCACAGTGACAAGATAGTTTATGAATGTGTAGTTGGGTCCACAGTTGGTTTTGGTGTGTTACTTGGTTATATTGGTTTACTGGCTTTCCTAAGCTTTTTGTTAGCCTTTCTGGCAAGAAATCTCCCAGATAGTTTCAATGAGGCCAAGCTCATTACTTTCAGCATGTTGATATTCTGTGCAGTGTGGGTGGCATTTGTCCCTGCTTATATCAGCTCACCAGGCAAATATGCAGATGCAGTGGAGGTATTTGCCATTCTGGCCTCTAGTTTTGGCCTTTTGGTGGCGCTGTTTGGACCCAAATGTTACATAATCCTGCTGAGACCGGAGAGAAACACAAAGAAAGCCATCATGGGTCGAGGCATCGAGTCATTAATACAAACCAAAATATGAACATAGTATTTTGTGAATAGAAATAGACAGTTGTCTATTTTGTACTCAAAATAGACACTCAGAAAACATAGATAATAATGTCAATATATTGTAGCTTTATTTAGAAAAGAATACATAGGAAATTCATATGTTTGAATTTGAAGGACAGGATTACCTAAACACATTGAGTCATTCTCTTTATTTTCTCGTTCAAACTAAAACACTTAGCTCTTATTCTATAAATGTGTTGTTTTATGTGATTTTCGTGCTTGACGTTAATTTTACATCAAATTAAACTTCAGGTTCTCTGAATACATTCAGCAAATTAAACACTTTCATTCAACATTATATATGTTTAATATATATGCAGCTTATGTGCACTTTAAGATACAGTGACCAACATCTGTATGTCTTATCAAATCTTTACAAAATCCACTGAGGTTCCCGAGTACAATAATAATTTCCACAATTTCTTCTGATCCAAAACAGATGCAGCTTAATGTATTTTAAAAGCCTAAAATATTTTTTAGGTTCTCCTAATATTCAGTTTGTCCATGAAAAGTAAGTATGTACAAGACTGTACATTCTTTATGCTTTAAATCTTGACCACAGCTGCCTGTGTAGGAAAACTGAAAAAAGTGGACAAAATATATTATTCCACTCATTCAGCTTTAGAGCCACTTCCAACCAGATGTTGGATCCATTATAAAGTCAGCTAGGTGGCACAGTAGGTACCCTAATCTGTTTAAGTAAAAGCATTGGTCAGTTCACATGTAGCACAAAGCAGGGTTGTTGGTGTTTATGTTTGATTGAAAGACATAGGGTTTTGATATAGTTTGTAAACAAATGGATTAACATATCCAGTGTTAGCATATAGGCTTTGTACCATCTTTTGGGAACAGCATAGTAAATATTGGACACATGCCATCTACACTGGAATCACACTTGCCTGACTGACTGAACAGTGTGTCAACACTGGGTGTCAAAGGGTTAGAATATTGACTTATGAAAGCAGTCAAGTAGTTTAATATTGAGCCTCCTTCAAGGTGGTGGTGGGTACCCAGAGAAGTCATCAACATCACTGTGAAACATTCCTTTATTTATGCCATATTTATTCCATATTTGCCAATAAATGACTAATAAACTACAGCTGAACCACGATAGCAGAATGGACACGGACAGAACCTTCCAGACAAATGCGTCTCCGCAGGACACCGGACAGTGCCAACCTCTCAACCTATCCAGAGAGTGGATGGTGTCAACCTCAGGAATACCATGCCTCTAATGTGGAACTTAAATGCTGCTAGCATTTTAAATAAAAATAAAATTTCAGATGGACCACCAGCTCATAAATGTTATTCTGATTATGTACAGAATGAGAGGTGGTGGAAGGGGAAAAGGTGCTTTTGCAGCCAGCCCAGTAGATCCTTGAGGGTACTACAGCTTTTTGGTACTTTCGCATAGGCTTCATTTTATGGAGCCGGAAACTTTGTCCATTGTTATATACTGTCTATGATTTCAACTGAACATAATTTAAGGCTCAGAAGTAAATATCATTTATATTCGAGTTAATATACTAAAAATGCATTTACAATTTTATAATTTAATTAGTTTATGTATTTATGTTTCACATTTATTATTTACATGTTTTCGTTTTGAATATAAACTGGATCTTAAAGACAATTAAGATAGTCTGTTGAATCTTCCTTTCTGATTCCTTTTACCTTAGGTTAAGTCCTAGCTTCTGATTGGTTAGTTCAGTCACATGAAAAAGTCAGAACTAGGAAGTGAAGTTGTAAGGAAGTGTGGAATCGAGTAAAGTGCTGCTTGAGAAAGTTAGCAGTCTCCATCCTGCTGTTTCTTCTTGACAAGAGTGATCCGCCCACCACACATCGTACCTGCACATTACATGTGGTGGCAGCAGTGGGATTATTTTGGTGGATTTTAAGCATTTGGTGAGTTTTATTCACCTAAACTGTGGATGTGGTCAATTTTTACCATTTGGATTTCTTTTTACACTGTTGGAGAGCAACAGATTAACTGAACATTAGTTTGAACATTGTAAGGAGTTTTGCAGCATTTTTTCCCCTCTACTATCGTGCTTTTTGTGATTATTTAAGTGGACATTTTGTCACTATGTTGGATGATGAACATGAAGCTCGGCTGCCTCTCTACTCCGCCTAGAGGCTACAAGGACATGTGCTGCCTCTCCAGCCAGTTTCCTGAAAATTGATCGACCACCTGATTTTAAAGGATATGGGACTGGGTCTTTAACAAGTTCTCTATGCTTTGAAGTGGCAGTGCGGGCTATGAGTTCAACTGATTATGATTTCACTGTCTATGATTTCACTGTCAGATACTGCATGTCTGTATTGGGACAGACTTCCTGCTTCAACCCAGATTGACTATGATTCACTGAAGGAGAAACTTAGAGATGTTTTTGGACCAAAGTACTCCTTACCATTTTTCCAGACGCATGTGAATGCTCGACCTCGTAAACCAGGTGAGAGTTTGGATCGGTACAGTGCAGACATCACTCTTCTTGTACTTGAAGCCTTTCCCAACTATGACCAAAATGCATTAGAGGGTGAAATATTTTGTCGCTTTGTTGCTGGCTTAGACCCACATTTACAGTCAAATATCTATGAGATAGGTGCTGTGGATCTTGCAGAGGCCATGTGTATCACCAGCCGCTTTGAGAGAGCATGTGCAGCACTTCTTCCCCTGTTCATCACAGAAATTGTGAGTGGCACTACAATGACAAATGTGACCGGCACTACTCTCCGTCAATCACGTCAATCCTATCAGTACTCCAGGTATGGTCACCGTGACGATGACACAAGCAGATACAGATGCAATCTTAGTCCTGCTACACATAGAAACAAAAATTGAAGTCCACACACTACGGTCAGTGTTTGCTTCTGGTCCCCTGAAAGACATCCACACTCTGGTTCCAACCGACCTGGAAACTTCCATTAGAGGGGCAAACATCAACTATCTCACAGCCCCAGAATGATTCCACAGAGTTAATGCCTGACAATAATGACTCACAACTCTGTTTCTTCTACCATCTTAGCTATTGTTGAAGGTGCTGAAGTGTGCACTGAACTGAATTGGGTTCTTTTGTCTCCATTGTGAGCAAAGATTTTCGAAACTCTCACTCAGGGTTAAAGAAATGCCCCATTACAACCCCATCAATCCCTCCAGAAATGACATTGAGCTGCATTCTGGGCAACATCTTAGTTAGTTTCATTCTGCTTCATCTGTTGACATCTTATAAGCTGAAGGGACATGGTGTGCAACCTCACCTGTACACGAGGTAGCTCCACATGTATAGAAAAATGAAAGCAACCTGTCACCTTCCCAAGTTCAGTCTCTGAAATCACTGCTTCAGAAATACTGTACTCAGCGATATTCAGCAAACTCTTCAGAGTAGACGCACAAGCATCATCAAGCATCAAATCCGCACTGATGATGCCAATGCACTTAAACAAAAAGCCTATGGAGTGACACAGAGTGAAAACAGAGACCTGAAATACAGCCTCAAGTTGAAAAACTGTTAAAAGCAGATGAAAGTTACAGTCCCTGGGCTGCGGCAGTTGTTTTGGTGCGTTTCTGTCTGGACTACAGAAACCTCTATGTGGTGACAATCAGGATTCCCACCCTCTTCCAAGAGTTGACGATGCACTGGATACTTTGTCAGGCGCTGCCTGGTTCTCCACAATGGACCTGCAACATGGCTAATGGCAAGCTGAGCAGGATGAGAAAGATTTAGAAAAAACGGCATTCACAACAGGCAGTGGACTTTATCACTTTAAAGTTATGCCAACAGGTCTTTACAACGCTCCAGCCACATGCCAACGCTTAATGGAAATGATACTTCGTGGCCTCCCAAGGAAAACCTGCCTAGTGTATTTGGATGATGTCCTCATCGACAGTCACCAAATTCACCAAACATCTCCAGCACCTGGATGAAATCCTCTCCAAATTCCAGTCAAGTGGCTGAAGTGAATCCATCAAAATTGTTATGAATAGTCTGTATAGGACTCAGCAGGCAAAGGCGGCAAGGGCAATTTCAGAGGCTTTAATATTAAAACAAGGTTAACAAATAATGTCTTCATAAGAAGCAGGAACTTTTCAAGTGCAGCCGCCTCAATGCAGATACAATGTCACGTCGCCCTGCTGACATCAGACTGACAGAGCAGAGCACCTCCTCCAGTGCTCCGGCTAATCCACATTCGGATGAGAGACATTCTAGTACAAGTCGTCAAGGTGTGGTGTAAGCAATTTACTCCATGTAACGTTTCATTCAGAAAACACTAACCAGCTCATATCATCCTGAGTGTGGACACTTCTCTAACAGCCTGGTGAATGGGATGACTGCCTCAACCAAGTTGCTTTGGCTTATAATAGCAGTCCTCACTCTACAACAAGCCAGGATGCCTGCCCAAATGCTGTTACCTAACAACACACCCTCTTCATCTACTCCAGGTTCCCCTGCTGACTGTGTCGCACAGTTGAAATGGAAACTTCAGGCAGCCTTCAGTTCTGCATGGAACACAGATTGTGCCCACAATCAGCCAAAATGACAGTATGACAAAACTGTTAAGCATACTCCTTATGCTTCTGGACACCTTGTATGGTTCAATGAGCCCACCACAGCAAGACAAAAACTCGCTCCTCACTGCCAAGTTCCCTTTGAAATATTGGAGTGCCTTGGATCTGATGCAAATTCTCCTGAAGTGACATACAGGATTCACTACCTCCTGGACCAATCTGACAAGTCCCAGATTGTCCACTACAACCATCTCAGACCCTATCATGATCCCTATCATGTGCCAGAACATGGTCATATGACATGTGTGTGACTCTCTGCAGCCTCAACTCCGTTGTTGGACTGCATTGTCTGATGCATTGCCCTTTAAAACTTAAAAGTCAACAGCTATGAAGAACTTCAACTTATCTGGCCACAGCAGTACTCCCTCATTGGCACCTCCTACTGACCAGCCGCAACCACAGTCACAGCCCCACAGTGAAGTTGTTATGAAGTGTGGAATCGAGTCAAGTGCTGCTTGAGAAAGTTATTACAAGCACATTACAAGAAGTTAAATGAAAGGCATGCACTATGGGGGTTAGGTTAATTGGCCACTCTAAATTGTCCATAGGTGTGAATGTGAGTGTGAATGGTTGTTTGTCTGTATATATATATTCTATGTTGGTCCTGCGATAGGCTGGCGACCTGTCCAGGGTGTACCCTGCCTCCTGCCCAGTGTCAGCTGGGATCGGCTCCAGCTCCCTCCGTGACCCTGAAAAGGATTAAGCGGTATAAAATGAATGAATGAATAAATTTACATCTTAACATACAGCATGGAAGTTCAATTCGTATATACCATTCAACAACCAAGACACAGAAAATACCATTGCCATGCAAATTTTAAGAAACCTGAGTAATCATCAACAATCACATTGCTAACATGGACTAAGTGAGATATTTTCAACATAGAACACAAAATTATTCTTTCTCAGGTCAAATGAGAAATACATTTTTGGCCCTGCCCCTAGCTTCACTTTCTGCCCTGATGGGTGGTGTGTCAGTTTAAACAACACTAAAAAGTGATGTGACATTGCAATGAGAGTGAAATTAGAAAGGGATCATTCAGAGCAAGGTCATGAGGGCATTTATAGAGATCAACTTCCTCTTGCTAATGTTGTTGTATTTCTGCTTTTCCTCTACTGTGTCCTCTTCTCTTTATTCATCCTCTTGCTGGTTACAGGAACAGTTTCATCAAAATGGGATGTACAAGGCTGGAGATGTGATTCTAGGTGGAGTGTTTACAATGAACTTATTTACTGACAATCCTGATCTGTCTTTTACTTCAAAGCCACAGCAGCCTACATGCTATGGGTGAGTCTGTGAAAGGGAAATGAAGAAGCTGGTTTAAAAACAAGCCAATTAACAGAATGTTTTACTATTTCTTTTGTATCAGTATAAATTAATGAAACCATGCATTATTGCCAGCTAAACTATATTACACTTTTATATTGTCCACTATTATTGTTTTTAATACAAGTTTCACTAGGTTGCAGCCTGGCTCTGTATTTTGCAAAAGCTTTAGTTGTACAATATTTGGATCTTTGCACTGTCACAGCATCATCTATTTATTATATTAATCAACAGTATATTTATGTTAGTTTTAATATTTTAGGATTCAGGCAGGCCCAGACCATGGCCTTTGCTATTGATGAGATCAACAGAAACTCTGACCTGCTACCTAATGTGACTCTGGGATACAGTCTGTATGATAACTGCCTCCAACTAGGAGTTGGATTTCGTGCAGCACTGTCCTTAGTCAGTGGTCAAGAGGAACAAGTTACACTAGAAGAGACCTGTGTAGGACCCCCTCCAGTCCTGGGGATTGTAGCTGAGCCTTCTTCTACACGTTCTATTGCAGTCTCCTCTGTCTTAGGTTTGTACAGAGTACCTATGGTAAGTGTTTCTGTCTGCTTTTTTTAGCAAAACAAATCACTTTGACGGAAAATATTTTAATATTTGGTTTCTTCATATGAATGTTTATCACAATGAACATTTGTCTCAGGAATTAAGTTGTGTGGCATCAGATAGCAATAATTGAAAACAGGTCAGTGTTGAACCAGTTGAGCAGGATTTCTGGTGAAAGATGATTCCAGCCTTTGCTCTAATCCCTTCACTCTGTATCCACACAGGTTCGAGCTATGATTCAGATTCTGAAGCATTTTGGTTGGACGTGGGCAGGTTTGCTCATCAGTGATAATGATTATGGAATCCACGCTGCCCGAGCCTTACAATCTGACTTGGCTCAGTCTGGTGGAGGTTGTCTGGCCTACACAGAGATTTTACCTGTTGGATACAACCCAGCTGAACTAAAGAGAATAGTGGATGTGATGAGGAAATCTACAGCTCGCGTGGTCATAGTGTTTGCAGATAAGGGCAACATGATCCAACTAATGGAAGAGGTTGGGTTTGGAAGTTTTCTTAATTATTACTGACTATAAATGATTTGTGTTGTGATTTACTGTTCAAAGTAAAAGAATAGATTTACACAACACTCAATATTTAGTTCACCTCCAAATTTTTTTTTTGATGGGAAAATTAAGGTTCTAAGTTTTTATTGTCATTTCCATGCTTACACACACAAACGAAATAACAATTTAATCAATTCAAGTCAAATCTGAGTGAGTGATTTAAGTGTAGTAAAGTCTCAGTTTCTGAGTCTGCGTCTCAGTGCTTTCTGAAGCCACTGATTATACTTGGTATAATACAATTTACAGGTGGTGAGGCAGAATCTGACAGGTCTACAGTGGATGGCCAGTGAAGCCTGGGCATCAGCTGCTGAAGTACAAAAACCTGACCTCATGCCATATCTGGGTGGAACACTGGGCATTGCTATCCGACGAGGAGAAATACCAGGACTCAGGGACTTTCTGTTACAAATACGTCCTGATGTAAAACACAACAACAGCTATGGAAATAGCCTGGTGAGAGGTAACATTTAAATTTGATCTGGTATTTCAAGAATAATATATTGCCAATAATAACATTTTTAAATGTTAAATGTATTGCAGGTCAATCAGTTTTGGGAATACATATTTCAGTGTAGATTTGCACCACCTCCAGCAGGTTGGGTAGAAGCTGGAGGAGCATTATGCACTGGACAGGAAGATATAGAAACTGTGGAGAGTGAGTTCTTGGACATTTCAGACCTCAGGCCAGAGTATAATGTGTATAAAGCTGTGTATGCTCTGGCTCATGGCCTTGATAACATGCTGCAGTGTGAGCCAGGGAGAGGACCTTTCAGTGGCTCCACCTGTGGGAATTTGCAAAGACTGGAGCCATGGCAGGTGTGATATGAGTTTACACTCTTTATTTAACCCAGTCCTGTGCATGTGTAGTATTTACTTTATAGGAGACAGTTGCAAGCTACAAGATTAATTACAAAAAGATTATATTTTTATTTTACCATAAAGCAAATGTATGAATATAATAAAAATGTTTGATTAAACATGTATTTATAAGTCTACGTCAAACTACATCGAATAGAGCTAAAAAGTTTTTTTAAATATCCACAACAACACACAACAAATGAGTCGCTGATAAAAACATACAACGGATTGCTTTAAGAAAAATACAGTTTTAACTTCCTGTAATTTTTTTGTTTTACGTGACCTCATTGGTTTGTCCTCTGGCCCTAATTCTAATTCCAAAGCTTTTGCACTACTTGGAAAAGGTCAACTTCACCACACCGTTTGGTGACCAAGTGTCATTTGATGAGAATGGTGATGTCTTACCAACATATGACATCATGAACTGGCTGTGGCTTCCTGATGGAGGAATTAAAGTTCAGAATGTGGGTGAGGTTAAGAAGTCAGCCTTCAGAGGTGAAGAACTCACACTGGATGAAGACAAAATCTTCTGGAACTTTGAATCCAAACAGGTGACTTCTGAATTTTCTATCTCTGACCACATAGAATAGAATAGAAAAGAATAGAATAGAATAGAATAGAATAGAGTTACTTGATTGTCAAAAACAAAACCAAAAACAGCCATAAACCACAGCAAAACAGAAGTCAAACATAGAGCCATGACACTTTAAAGTGCCATCCTCTGTGCAAAATACAGTCATTAAAAATTTATACAATTTTGTAAATAGAGCTTAAAATAGACAGCAAACAACAAACACACACAATTCATATTGTACTGAATCCAAAATCCAAGTCCACTTGGAAAGAAAACTTAGCAGAAACTTAAAGTGTCTTAGCAGAAAATTTAAAGTGTCTCAAAGTTCCAGGTTTGGCCACATGGGTGACTTATTGTAAAGTAGAATATCAGATGTGTATGTTTGTCCATACAGCCTCCTCGGTCAGTGTGCAGTGAGAGCTGTCCTCCAGGTACTCGCATGGCAAGAAAGAAGGGAGAACCTGAGTGTTGTTTTGATTGTGTCCCTTGTTCTGAGGGAAAGATCAGCAATGAGACTGGTGAGTGTTACATTTTAAACATAACATGTTGCAGATCTAATATAAATGTGTATATCAGTATTTCTCTTGTCACAGACTCCATGGAGTGCACCAGTTGTCCAGAGGATTTCTGGTCCAGCCCCCAACGTGACCACTGTGTCCCTAAGAAAACGGAGTTCCTCTCCTTCCATGAGCCTCTGGGTATCTGCTTGACAGCCACTTCACTGTTGGGCACATTTATCTGTTCTGTTGTTTTTGGAATCTTTATTTATCATCGCCAAACGCCTATAGTTCGCGCCAACAATTCTGAACTGAGTTTCCAGTTGTTGTTGTCACTTAAGCTATGTTTCCTGTGTTCACTGCTGTTTATTGGTCATCCCAGTCTTTGGACATGTCAGCTGAGACATGCAGCTTTTGGCATCAGCTTTGTGCTTTGTGTCTCATGCATCTTGGTGAAAACCATGGTGGTTCTGGCTGTGTTCAGGGCCTCCAAACCAGGAGGTGAAACCATTCTGAAGTGGTTTGGTGTTGTGCAGCAGAGAGGGACAGTTCTGGTTCTGACTTCTGTTCAAGCAGCAATCTGTACAGTCTGGCTTGTATCTGCTTCACCAGCTCCTCATAAAAACACTCAGTACCACAGTGACAAGATAGTTTATGAATGTGTAGTTGGGTCCACAGTTGGTTTTGGTGTGCTACTTGGTTATATTGGTTTACTGGCTGTCCTCAGTTTTTTGTTAGCCTTT
>JAFBJQ010005805.1:0-22977 GCA_016785345.1 Trinectes maculatus | reverse complement strand
TATACCTCTCACCCAGGAGGGTTATGGGTAAGGGGGTTTTAACTAACTCTCCTTCCTACAGTGTGTCGATAGTAAAGCTGCTTAACTCACCTCGTCTTGGAGTCTTTCCTAATTTGCCACAATATAATATAATATAATATAATATAATATAATATAATATAATATAATATAATATAATATATAATTATAAAGGATTGTGTTCTGGCTGGGTCTAGGATAAGTCAACTGTTGCTTTTACACTGACATACCAGTCAGTATGAGGACCAGAGATGGGAGCCTTTTAACAATTTATTGGTAAAAAGAAACTGATGATGATGATGATGATGAGAATGATGTTGAAAATTATGATTTACAAGCCGAAGCAAATGGAGAATCAAATCAAATCAAAGTAATTGGATAAATCCATTCAATGTTATCTTATTATAACCTGGACGTGTGGCCCTCTCTCTTATGGAAGAGATCTAGGCTGCTGGCTTGCGTAAATTATCTACAATATCTAAATTTAAGGTCTGTATCAAAAATCTTGCCATACAGCTCAGAACTATCACAGGTTTGCTCAAAGTCACATTCACTGATCTTCTAGATTTGGGAAGGAGTCTCTGTAAGAGAGTAAATAAGACCCCCAACCCACACAACATACAGGACCACAGTTTTATAGAAAGTAGAAAACTATGTAAACATCTTTCTCAACTTCAATTACATTCCGTCAAGCAGAAATTATCTACAATACAAAACTCAAATATACCACAAAAGAATAATTGAAGTAACCAAAATAGATGTAAGACAAAATATATATATGTTAAGGAGAAACACTTCTAGGAGCAAAAATAATAAATGTGGTACTACTTCATAGTTCCTCAGTTATACTCTTAATTTCACTTAAAGTTGCTTGTTTTTTTTCTTGAACAAATTTGCTTTGACTGTCCCTCAGTTGTCAACCTTCACCTATTTTAATTTTTTTATCTTGGGCCCAAGAACCAAAAACAACCTGAGTCTCAGGCGGAAAAAAAAATGATAAAGGCTCCTCAATTGGGTCTCCTTTGGTTTTGGTTCCTACCGCCCTCCTACCGACGTCCTGACACGCAGAAGGCATCCACGAGTAGCAAATGAGTCCTGGACCACGCTGATGCAATTCCTCACATGGCACAGTCAGAATTGTCCCTAACAAAAAACCAGTCTGCACACAAGTATGCAGAACAATTAGATTTCTACACCTTTTAAATGTCTTTTCCCCTTAATGTTTTTGATTTTAAAATAAAAAAACAACTTGCATTTTAACTAATTAAACCATACATATGAATTATATATTCCCCCCTTTTTTTAAACACATGAAATGTATTTATGAAATTCGTTAAATATCATATACATCTAACTTTAACATACAAATTGTAATTTACGCAGCTTGAATCATGAGAAAGTATACCGTACTTTGTAACACATTGATTGCAACCACCATAACCATAGCATTTTTCGTTTGCATCACTCACAATTGAGGTTTCAGTAACAGCTACTATATGTGAGCTGCGCATAGCCTCATTAGCAGGCCGCGGCTGAATTAGCAGCCCGGGAGAAAAACAATTATTAAACACTCATCAAAATAATCACTAGAAACCCGTCACGTCATCACAATAACATTTACTGACTATTCTGACTGGTTATTTATTTACTTCCAATGTATTAAACCATAACGATAGCGTTAATTAAGCTAACTAACTCACCAGAATAGTTCTAACGCTGAGGAAACGACGCTGACGGCCCCTCCTACGCCCAACTTCGGCATCTTCGAGGTAAGTACTCGTTCGTGGTTCACTGTTAACAGCAGCTTTTATCGATGTTCAACTCCTTATCATGTGCTAACATGGAGAATGGCATGCTTTGTCACAGAACGCGCCCTCTCTGCCTTCTCTGTTTCCTCCTTCTCCTTCCTTCTGTGTCCCGCACCTCACACACACACACCGTGAGTTACAGGTGACGCGTTCAGGGTGCGCTCCGGAAATCTGAATACTGAACAGAACTAACATACAGGAAACCCAGATGCATTTACAGAACCTGGTATTTCTCTGCTCTAAATCTAATCAGGGTTACACTCTCCCCCTCTAGACTGCATGAGTCCCTGCCTGCATTCCTGCCTCTACAGGTACAGACACATACGAAATAGCAGTTCCTAAAGCCTGAAAGAACGAACCAATTGCCAAAGCTAAAGGCTCCCCGAGCTAATCATAAGTGAGTTTCCGAGGCGGACATCTCTCCCTAACAGAACTTCTGACGCTTGTGTGTGTGTTCTCAGACTCTAGATTCTCAGATGCTGCATTGTCAGTGTCTGCAACTACAGTGTCTGTGGTGATGAGATCTGCGTCCTCTCAGACAGATATGTGTCCGGTCAGTTTCTGGGATGTTGATAACAACATGGTCTGGGGCTGGGGTTGAAACTGTATGGAGCCTTGGGGCACAAAGGGGGGGGGGGGGTATCAGGATTTAACACCCTGGAAGCTGGTTGAGGCTCGTGGGAATCTCTTTCCTTTTGGAGGTAAGGACCCATTGTGACTAGAAAACAGCTCATCCTCATCACTACACCACTCGTCCTCCTGACAATCAACATACTCCTGTGGGTCTTTTGTTGGTTTGTTCCTCAATCTCCTCTTCTTTGATGCGTCAATGGGGGAACTGTACTCTCTGATCTCTGTTACAGGCAAGAACCCACATGGCAGAAGAAGGTCTCTATGTAATGTGCGCTGCACTCCTTCCCCTGCTTCAGGTTTAACCACATAGACGGGACTGTCTTTAATCCGTCTGACAACAACATGGATTTTCTGTTCTCACCTATCTGCTTACTTGTGTTTCCCCCTGATATTCACCTTTCTCACTAAGACCCTATCCCCCTCCAAGAGTTCAGCTGCCTTGACCTTTTTGTCAAACCTAGCCTTGTTCTTCCCTCCCATCTTATGGAGGTTTTTCGCAGCTATTGAGTAGATCTCTTGAAGGCGTTGACGAAGGCCCTTAACATACTCTGAGTGAGTCTTGTGGTTTCCCATATCAGGGTGGATTCCCAGGACAAGATCAATTTGCAGTCTGGGCTGTCTACCAAACATTAGTTCATAAGGCGAATAGCCTGTTGTATCGTTTCTCGTGCAATTATATGCTCGGACCAATGGTTTGACAAAATCCCTCCAATGATATTTGTCTCTCTCTGGAGAACAGAACGACTCCAAAGGTAAAAATTATAACAACAAAAAACGCTGGTTCTCAACACGAAGTAAAAAGATAAACCAGGATAGCCACAATCTGTGAGGGAAACAGATATGTTAAACAAAAAACAATAAAACATACCAAAGAAAACACCCTCCTTCCCAGGAGTACCACAGCTTCTCCAGCTTATACACACACTACCAGCGACAACTGACCAGCACCACGCCTGATCAGCACAACAGCTCCAGCTCACAACGATCTGCAAAGGCCCACGCTCTCTCTCTCGCTATCTGAATGCCCAATAATCTCCCTCCTCTCTCGATTGCTGGCGCTCCTTTTAAGCCCCCTCATGATTGGAAACAGCTGCGTAAGAGGAGGGTCGACTACACCTAAAAGGGAGGAGACAGAGCAAAAAGACCACACCTATACATGGATCAACAGCCTCGGCCCTCTGATAGTTTGTTTAATGAGAGGGTAAACACAAAGAAACAAAACTCAAATATTTTTCCTCATAATGGACGTTACTTTACCCACGAGAGAGTGCATCGGCCACCACATTGTCAGATCCTTTTTTGTGTTTAATGATGAGATTGTAACTTTGAACTGAAAGAGACCACCGCATGAGACGTTGATTATGGTTATACATCTGAGCCAAAAACACAAGAGGGTTATGGTCAGTGTATACAGTCACGGGAAGAGTGCTCGATCCAACGTATACTTCGAAATGCTGCAACGCCAGAAGCATGGCCAGGGTTTCCTTCTCGATGGTGGAATAATTCAACTGAGGACGCTTGAATTTGGCTGAGAAGAAACATTCCGGACAAAGGGAACAAAGGGACTGAACATGCCTGGTTCAGGCCTACTAATCAGTTTAGGTGTGGCCTCAAAGGTGGAGTCTAGCCTCTGCCTTCCTAAGGCCATACCAAAAAGTGGGGGTTTTCTACAGCCGCCACTCAAGGGCCAAGTGTTAAATGATCACCTCCCTGGACCAGTTCTTGGTCCGTCAATGTTAGGTGTATTACTCTGCTTCAGGCAACACAAGGTGGCCATCAGTGGGGACATTAAATCAATATTTCACCAGATTAGACTCCTTCCCAAGGACAGACCACTGTCAAGATTCTCTATTGGCTATATCATACCATTCACTACCAGAGCAAAAACCTTCATTCAACAGCTCTGGATGAGAAGCAGAGAGTGGGATGATCCCATAGCCCCCAGTAAACTTCAGCAAGCATGGATAGCATGGGAAAATGAGCTCCCTGACCTGGCCAACATACAGTTTCCAAGATGGTATGAGTTTGATGCTACTTGTGCAGTGAAAGAGAGGCAGTTGTCCCTGGGTTTTGGCCATTGATTGCTTGAAGGGGGTGATAAATGGAGGTTAGGGTTGGTTCCACATAGTACAGTGGCTGTTAAAGGTTTTGATGTTAGCCTTCTCGGTTGAACGGAAGGTTCTGGACTTAAGTGTTTGACTTGGTCAGCTACAGACTGATATTCTGCTTCACCTTGTAGCCATATAGCATAATCCACCAGAGTGTAGAGGGTGTCTGGTCGTTCTGAACAGATAAAGCTGGCAACATAGTCACTTGGCAGCTTGCTAAGAAGTTGCTGTACATGAGAGGATCATGCAAGCTCAGCTGCTCCCTCACTCTGTCTCATTGCTTGCAACATGCTTACAAGTGATTGAACTCTAACTGCAAAGGTATGGAAAGCTCTTAAATCCCTTGCTTGAACCTTTGGTTGGTGCATTACTGCAGCTATCTCCTTCAAGGCTAAATGATGGGGCTGACCATACTGCTGGTCTAAGGCTGCTAAGGATTTAGTATATGGCTGTGGGTCATGGTTGGGAGGTGGGGAAGTGGAGCTGACACTGCTGTCTTAATTGGCATGCACCGTGTGCTCGTACTTGGGTAGAGGGCTCAATATTGTCCTCCCTGTCTCTATTATACTCATCATTGCCAGGAGAATGAGACTGAGAATTTAGAACGAGCCTCTGCTCTTTCGCCAATACATCCTGTCTAGTGAGGACCATGCATGACCATGTCTCTAATATGTCCAAGTTGGTCGTGCGTTGTGAGTTGGCCAAACTGCCTTTCATTCCTTAGCTCAACCATAGTCGATTGTTCTTGGGTGGAACGGTTAGTTTAAACGATCGCAGCAAATACTTAAAAAAAGACAAATACTTAAGAGTGGGTACTGTTTATATAACGCCAGTGGATCGGCAATTTACCACAAAATGTTTTTCAAAACAGATAACAATAAGATTTAATTGGAGAACATTTACAGAAACAAGAGCCAATCACCAGCAATGAAAAGACAACCACCAACAACAGGAGAGTAAGAGTATGCTTACTGTACATAGCAGAACTCTCTCTCTCTCTCTCTCTCTCTCTCTCTCTCGCTCTCTCTTTTGCTTCCTACCGCATTGGAGGAGACCAAGGGATACAACCTGAATGTAAAAATGTTCCATACAGATTGATCAACATGTCAACAGGACTGCAGACTCATCATGAGCAGCCCCTCACACTCTGTGTGTATTTGTGTGTGTGTGTTTGGACAGTAATTCAGTTAATGGGGTTTACTGTAGATTAGAAGATTACTTAAAAGCCAGGTGGTTCTCGTAAGAGCACACTCTCTAATTTAATCTGAAATCCAGTGCAGTTTCACAGACACAAACCTGGAGAGACACTCCAAACATCACTTCAGCTGGAACCAGACAAAGGTAGGCTAACATTTTGTCATTATAAAATTCAAAAATAGTTTAAATAGGAAAACAAACTTTAATCTATCTGTAACACTAGTCATTTTATTTTAGGTTATGTAAACTTTTCATTCAAATATATTGTTTCATATCCACATGAAAAAAAATGAAATAAATACACCACCCTTAATCCAACCTTTTGAACATTATTATTTACTGTTTAAAGCTTAAATGGCATTAACTGTAAAAACCAACTGTTTCACTTATTTTCACACTGTAACACCATGTAAAACCATGTTACAAAGACACAAGACAAAAGACACAATGACAAAAGAATCTACAATAAAATCTGTTACAAAAAAGTGATTAATAGAGTAGAGTTCCCAATTTACAATGAACTTCATATAAAAAAATAACAAATAAATAAAAATAGCAATATTAAACAAAGAAGATTTTGTTTGGTTGTAAAATGTCAGTGATTCTGTGAACCTGATATTTGGGTCTTTAAGGAGATCCTCTTGGTAAAACTGCAAGGTCAAAGATATAATTTTAATTAATTATTTTCCACACATGGGTAGAAAGTTTAGTCTTACATTAAAATGGAATAGAAGATTTATTTTTTTATTGGTTTGGGAAATAGCATGCAAATGTGCCTCACCAATAGCCCCCTGTGTAATTCAAATTGAAGCCAGTAACTGTTTTTGATGTTGTGACAGTTCAGTCTTTTAAATGCCAAAGCTACAGTGAGCTTATTGAGCATCTGTTCACTCTACTGCACTAAGACCAACACCACCTGTGTAGTTAGGGTTAGGGTTCAGGTTAAGAAGGCAGTCTGTCAGAGTTTATTGGCGTTTCTGGAGTGTGATTAAATTTAGGGAGACAGCTGGCATATTAAGTTGATTTACCTTAATCAAACATATGCTACTGGCTGTCAAAGAAATGTGTGTAGGAAAGTGTGTGTTGAGACAATTTTGTAACATACACGAACACTGTGTGTGAGAGAAAAGTGTCTGTGTCTGTTACATTGAGCTTATAAAGGACACCTTTTGGTCTCTGATTCATGAGTATTGGGATCTCAAACCACGTGTTCAGGAAGAACAAAGGAGGGGCCTAGAGGTGGCTAAAGGTGATAAGACTGAACCCCCTGTACAATAGGATGTGAACTCTGATTTGAAATGCAACCTCTGCATGACCTGTGGTCAGCACCAGGCACCCCCACCAGGGGTCCTGTCCACACCACCCAGGTGATAAAAGAGGACCTGCACCCCTCATTCTTTGCTCATTCCCTGGTGCCTTCAATAGCAGAGAGACATGCAAGTGTAACCCTTTGCGTTATATTTGACAATAGAGCATGTGTAAATAAAGATCAATGATAAACCAGTATCAGAAAACACCAGATTCTTAAGAGCCAATATCATGAGTATCAGTAATGACAAGGATACAATCTATTTGTAGTATATTGCAAATTGTAATGGAACTTCACAGACCAGCTGTGTAACAATGTGTTACAGAACAATTTATGGAGAACAACCAAAAAATCCTCTTTTTTTTCCCTTTAAAGTCTGTTTTGTAATTTTATCGTTGGGCCCTTTTTTTAAAAAAATTTCAAATCACTGTCTGGGCATCACCAGTTATCTTGTCCTACCCCACAGTCCGTGGGCAGGGACTCCACAGGGTGATTGGACGCGGCTGCGTTGTCCCACTCAGGAGGTGATGGTAGCACAGAATGAATGGACGTGGCTACATCCGTCTGTTCAGATGGTTCACTCACAACAAAAAAAACCTGACCTAGGAACAGGCCAGAATTCAAATACAGGGGGTCCTCGAGTTACGTCGGAGATCCGTTCCTGAGAATGTGTCGAAACCGAATTTCGATGTAAGTCGGACCATACATTTATTGTGCCATTTCACATAAGTAAACACAGCTGTGGAGGTGTTGGAGAGCCGGCAGGCGCGCTGAGAGACAGAGAGAGCGCTCACCAACTAGTTCCCGTGTGAAGTCTATACGTATTTATGGGGCAAACCGCTTAAGCCGAAACAAGGAAGTTCACGGGGGATGTGTCGTAACCGCGAAAACGACGTAATTCGCGACCGACGTAACTCGAGGACCCCCTGTATATCATTACACACATATTGACTGTATGACTGTATTCATTTCAAAATCCAACATGAACATTCACTAATCAATGAAAACGTTCACATTAATCAGCTCAAATCATGTAGAACAAAAATATATTTCTAATTCAATATCCACTTTTTAGTTATGTGACTAAATACATTCACCATACCTCTTATAATCATGCAGAAACACACCATCAATCATTCACAAAAATGAAATAAAATGCTACAGGGTACTCCTTTGATCCATATATTAAACACACTAAACATACACTATCAATACAAATTCAGCACCAGAAACATAACTATCAGTGGTTTCACAGTGAACTAAACATGTCTCAACTCACCGCTGAGTTAATGCTCCTTTGATCTTAATAGCATTCACCCTGCAGACCCACGAAATTCTCTCGGTTACACAGATTCTCCCTCGGTCACTCACGCTGCTCCAGCAGACGATACATCATGGCTGTGTCCGAAATCACTCCCCTAACCCCTATATAGTGCACTATATAGTGACCACGCCATTTTGTAGTGGTGTCCGAATACTTAGGGATCATAGCATGTCCACTATATAGTGCACTCAATATATCCCACAATTCACCGCAAAATCTGGCAATGCAAGATATCCCATCATGCATTGCCAGAAATTCTCTGGGCTGCGTGGAAGTGAAAATGGTGGACGGACAGGAGGAAAATATACATAAATATTATAAAATATAACAAAATACGAAAATAAAAAGTACAGGACAGTAATCAAAAGCCTCTAATTTAATAATATGCCGTGGTAAACAAACAAGTATTTTGTGAGACGACAATTATGTGGTACATTTTAATTGTGTGACAGCGATGTAATTACCGGCGTTGAGAGTAGTGTTCGATTTTTCTGTTGAGCTCACTATATAGTCCACTACATTTATTTCCCTATGTAGCGAGTAGGGAACGAGTGAGCGATTTCGGACACAGTACATGTCACGTCTCCCCTGCAGCTAGCGCCAAAATACTAGCGCCTGGAAGCTGGAAGTTAGCATAGTCACCTGGGCTTAATGGGGTGCTCTGATTCGCTATTTGCTACTGAGCACTTCACTGCCACTCAGAAAACACAGCGTCCACCGATTGACTCACCCACCGATCACTCAAACCGTTACTTTTAATCACTTTTAATTATTTATTCTTTAATATGAAATCTATTTATTATTTATTTATTGGACATAAAATGAGTTTTAATGAACCATTTATTCGTCTATTTCAAAATAAAATGAACTGTCTATTCTTCCATGGAAATTACTTAAAAGGGATGTTTCTAATACTTAAAAGCCTTATATGGAAGCCTTGGCTACACAACGCTTTCTCAAACTTGGTCACCAAAAGGGAGCAAAACTCTTCTTTGACTTTTCATCCTCATTGCTTATTCCCCGGGGCCAGTTACAGCAGGCAGCCACGGCACGCTTTCTCCAGACTTAGACACCGAAAGGGAGCAAACAACAAACCTTCAATCTTCATTCTCTCCCTAAACCCAGGCCATAGTCTCCAACTCACCGGAAAATACGAAAATCTGTCCACTGCTGTCCACCACCATGGGGCCTTAAGCATGGCCCTTAACCCCCCAGATTTGCTTCCCGGGCGCTCCTCATGGGGTAGCCCACTGCTCCGCATGTGCATAATGTGATAGAAAGAAAGAAAGAAAGAACACCTTTAATAGTCCCACACATGGGGAAGTAAATTTTCTACATATGCATTGTACACAACATACAGTTAGTACCAAACTATTTGACATGCACATGCAGAGCAGATAAACATGTTCTGTACGAAAATGTGTGGAATGCAATTAATTTCCGCTTCTGTGGGACAATAAAGGTGTGTTTCTTTCTTTCTTAAATTGAACTGTCTTGACTAAATTGCATTTTAAATGAAAGACTTGTGGCTACAACAATGTTCAGTCTTATCAGATGCATTACTACTATCAAGGTACCCAACGAGGCCTTCTGTCTGCCAAGGGAGTGAAGTGTCAAGAAACAAGGCACAAAGCTGGGCGAGATAGTCTTGAAGTCCGCTAGGCACTTCGTGATCCAATTTGTATGATGTCTTAATAATAATAATAATTAATTTTATTTATAAGCGCCTTTCAAAAACACAAGGATACTGTTCAAGACATATGGTGATAAAAACAACAAACCAGCATCAAAAATTGTTCTAAATTTTTAACTCGGACTCAAAATTCAAACACTTCATTCATTTGGAGCTTTCTGAATTGAGTACCATACAAGTTTATTTGCAACCACAAGGTAAAAGCACAATAAGCTTGGAGTCGTTCAGGAACCAACTGACTCCCGACTTCCACGAAAAACAGCTTTGATCAGGTTGAATCTCCCCCCTTTTCTTCCTATTGGTGTAGTTTATTGCTTAGCAACCACTTTTCACAAATCAGGTGTTGCCACATCTTAGGTTTGGGTGTGGTCAGGTTCTATTTTAGAAAATGATGTCATGGATTACATAATGTCATGTTTTGGCACACATGAGGGGTCACACCTGTGAAATTGAGCGCACATGCACGAGCACAGGACTCCGCCCTTTCTCTGCCCACAAGTAGACTCATTATAATATTGTCACGTCCTCGCGGAAGAGTTTTAGGACTGGACTGCATGTATGTCAATTAGTGTGCGAGGCAGTGGTTGATGGAGTTTAGTGGGGGGCGGGCTCTGTGTGGCGCAGGCTTTCGTACTAATTCGGCAGACGTTCAGCTCTCTTCGGCTCGTCTGTTCAGCTCATTCGGCAGAGTGTCAATGCAGAGTGTTTAGTGTTCACGCTGTGTTTTCTTAAAGAAATGCCTTTTTTCTTCTTCTGTGTGAAATGAGCCTACTATGTCCCCCAGTAAACCTAAAGCTGCCACTGTTATTATTCCATCCTTTAATGCATGCCTTTCTATATGCAGATATAATTAAAAACACGTCCATGTTCGTAGGACCGATATGTCAAAATTTTAATTTTAATAATAATAATAATTATTATTATAATTAGTAATTGCTTTAATTTGTGATCCAACTGATTCCATAATTCCCTATCTTTGCAATTCACTGCATCGTCTCTAAGTGTCGCCAACGGACAAAACCTCAAAACCTATTAGAAACGCGTGTACACCAGGGAAGAAGCTGCCGTAAAAAACACGGTTCTCCCTGCCCGCACTGTCAAATGCTACCCCAACAACAAACCTTGAATCACCAAGGAGCTGAAAACCCTTCTCAACAAAAAGAAGGAGGTCATCTGACTTGGGGTTGGGTGAGGAGATTGAGATAGTGGAGGATTCCTCTGTGTTACTATGAACAACAGGCTGGACTGGAAGTCTAAACCCACCGCTGTGTACAGGAAGGGGATGAGCAGGCTATTCATCCTGCTGAGGCTACGATCCTTTGACGTATGCAGAAAGATCTTGGAGTTGTTCTACCAGTCTGTTGTGGCCAGCACACTGTTCTTTGCAGTGGTGTGCTGGGGGAGCAGCACTGGAGCCGGTGAAACCAACAAACTCAACAAACTGATTAAGAAGCCCGGCTCCATCATCGGCTGCAAGCAGGCCACAGTGGAGACAGAGGTGGAGAGGAGGATGCTGAACAAACTGATTTCCATAATGGAGAACTCTGATGATCCTCTCCACTACATCTTCCAGGCTGAGGAGAGCACATTCTCCAACAGACTCAGATCAGCTCTATACTCTTGCGCGGTTGCTGGAGGGTTCATGGGAGTTTGCCCAACCAGTTCACATGTGTTTTGTGGATTTGGAGAAGGCTTACGATCGTGTCCCTCCAGGTAAGCTGTGGGGTTGCTTCGGGATTATGGGGTAGATGGCTTGTTGTTGCGGGCCATCAGGTACCTGTACTGTTGGAGGCAGAGCTTGGTCCGCATATCCAACAGCAGGTCAGACATGTTCCCGGTGGGAGTTGGACTCCGACAAAGCTGCCCTTTGTCACCGGTTCTGTTCATAACATATATGGACAGAATTTCTAGGCGGTAGCAAAGTGTCGGAGGGGGTCGCGTTTGGTGACTTCAGGAGCTTGTTTCTGCTTTTTGCGGTTGACGTGGTTCTTTTAGCTTCATCAAGCACTGACCTACGGCTTTCACTGGAGTGGTTTGCAACCAAGTGTGAAGCGGCTGGGATGAGAATCAGCACCTCTAAGTCTGAAACCATGGTTCTCGACCGGAAAAGAGTGGATTGCCTACTTCGGGTCAGAGAGGAGACGGTGTCCCAAGTGGAGGTGTTTAAGTATCTCATGGTCTTGTTCAGGAGTGAGGGGAAAAGGGAGCGGGAGATTGACAGACAGATAGGAGCAGCGTCTGAAGTGATGCAGGTGCTTAACCAGTCTGTTGTGATAAAGAGGGAGCTGAGCCGAAGGGCGAAACTCTCAATTTACTGGTCAGTCTTCATCCCGACCCTCACCTATGGTCATAAGCTTTGGGTAATGACCGAAAGAACAAGATTTGAATACAGGAAATGTATTGGGAATGTCCCACTGGGAGGAGGCCCCAGGGTAGGCCTAGAACATGCTGGCGAGACTATGTCTCCCAGCTGGTTGGGAGTGTCTGACTGTCCCTGCTGAAGCTGATGCCCCCGCAACCCGGACCCGGATAAGCGGAAGAAGACAAGATACAAGTTATATTATATTATATTATATTATATTATATTATTCTACTCGTATAATTAATAATTATAAGTCATGTATTATATTATATTATATTATATTATATTATATTATATTATATTATATTATATTATATTATATTATATTATATTATATTATTCTACTCGTATAATTAATAATTATAAGTCATGTTGTTGATGTGTTGTGTACATGTGGCATCCATTGCACTTCTGTCCATCCCTGGGAGTGGGATCCCTCACATAAGTCTCTCCTGGAGGTTTCTGCGGTTTTTTCCCCCTGTTAGAAGGGGTTTTTTTTGGCAGTTTTTCCTCACCCTTGTTGAGGGTGTAGGTCAGAGGTCAGAGTATGTCATACCCTGTACTCTTTGTTAAAGCCCTATGAGGCAAATTGCAATTTGTGAATATGGGCTATACAAATAAAATTTGATTGATTGATTGTTTGAAGTGAGACCTTTAGTCTGCCTGTTTTCACCAACATACACTGCAGCATGGAAGGAAATAGAAGGCACGAGAATAAAGGGAATCCCAATAATAGCCCTACTGTGTGACACCAAAGTACAAGGAGAACAGGAGATCCCAGAAGAGTCCGTCATGGGCAGTTTTCTGAAGTCCTGGCAGGAATTAGTCACAATATGCAGATTAAGAGACACATCTAAAATGATCCAGTGCTAAGATAAGAGCCAACACTTCTTTTTCTATGGTGGAGTCGTGTTTCTGATGCAAATTAAACTTTTTCAAAAAGTAACACACAGGATGCTCTATACCCAACGAGTCCTCTTGGAGAAGAACAGCCCCAACACCAGCATCACTCACATCAAACTGACATATATCTGTCCAAGCAAAAGAGACCTTAGGACTGAGCAGATTAGTTGAAGGGGCTGCAACAGCAGAAAAACTCCTGGAATAACCTGCCATGCCAAGAAAATGCTTCAAGTCACACCTTGGGTTAGGGTTAGGGTTAGGATTAGGGAATCCGGAGTTTTGCAGTTTGCTCCCTTTTGGCGGTCCTGGTTTCTTTGCTCTTGGTTTCTCCTTAGTCACATGTTCTGTCCTCATGATTAGATCATGAGGTTTTACCTTTGTGATCAGTTTTTCATGATTAGATCATGGTTTCATGTCCCTTATGTCTCACATGGTGTTTGATCCCAACAAAATCATGGAGAAAATAAGAATTAATACATACAGGGGTTGCTTCTCCAGGAGTTACCCAAAGGTTTATCAGATCTCACGTTAATGAACGCACTTCATCTCCCTCTGTGTCCGCATGTTGGTCACGTCACTTCCTGTTCTACCGTAGCTTGCAACGTCAAAATAAAAGCATGCCTGACAGATAAAACTAATTAAACAAAATTAAACTAAAACGCCTCAAAGGCAGAACAGTTGAATTTAAGCCCTCGTGTTTTGCAGAGTTCTTCATTTTGGCACTGTGATACCTTTTGTCCTTTTCCCAGGAAGGTCAGGGTTGTGGCTTGTGGGAATTTTACAGGTACTACTACTTCCCTCAATACTACAGAGACCTATAGGAGGGGTCATGAAAGGTATCTTTTCTCTATATGTCAGCCCTGTAATACACTGTCAGCCTGTCCAAGGTGTACCTCACCTGTCATCTCAGGTCACCTGGGTGACCCCTCTCAGAATAAAAGGTAAAACAAATGAATAAATGAAAACGAATGAATGAGTGATGGGCAGCATGGTGGTGCAGCAATTATCCCTTGTTCCTCACAGCTCTCACAGTGTTGCAGGATATGAATGGACTGATGATGATCCAGTGTCATTATACAAATTAAGATTAAGAATAATATTTTTCTGTGTGCAGTATGGATGGTGTCCCTCTAAAGATGCCCCAGGCTGTCTCACTTGAAGTCGGAGAAGATATTGTCTTTGTTCCAGATTATCTCACCATGTTGCAGGATACAGAGGTGAGTGTAGTTATCTAAAGTGCAAGGCACTTGTACTACCTGACTTGTATATTCCACTGTGTTCTCACTCTTCACATTGTTTTCCTACTACCACTCTGCTCATTACAGTATGTGCTAATCACGGGCAGGGGCCTCATGTATCAACATTGCGTACGCACAAAAACGTGGCGTACGCCACCTTTCATGTTCATGGTCAGATGAGCGAAATGAACGTGAGAATGTGAGAATGTGTGGACACAACAGCAGCATCTTACATGGTGTATGCACGTTTCTATTAGGTTCTGAGGTTTCGTACATTGGCAACACTTAGGGACAATGCATTGAATTGCAAAGATTAGGGATGTTGGAATTGGGTCACAAAGGAAAGCAATTACTAATTATTATTATTATTATTATTACAATTTTGACCCATGGGCCTTAAGAACACGGACGTGTTTTTAATTATATCTGTACAGGGGGTCCTCGAGTTACGACAGTCGCGAGTTACGTCATTTTCGTGGTTACGACACATCTCCTGTGAACGTTTTGGCTTAAGCGGTTTGCCCCGTAAATATGTACAGGCTTCGCACAGGAACTAGTTGGTGAGCGCTCTCTCTGTCTCTCAGCGCACCTGCCGGCTCTCCAGCACCTCCACAGCACAGGGCTACTCTGCCTTGTGTTTACTTATGTGAAATGGACGGCTGGCGGGGTGGGGGGTGCAGCGGCAGCCGGTAAGAAGATGCACACGGACACAGATGCATTCGGGATTGTGGCAATACCGTAGGTTTATTCACAACACAGGGTCTACACGGTTGATATCAGAAATCTAAAGGAAATGCTAAGGAAATGCTCATTACACTCGTGATCTCAACCCCTACGGTATGTCAAGAGGGACAAAAAAGGCAATTCACCATAATAAACACTTTTAGCGTGGTGTTATAGCGACATCTGGTGGCACAATGTATGCACAATGGCACAATGAATGTATGTTCCGACTTACGTCGAAATTCGGTTACGACACATTCTCAGGAACGGATCTCCGTCGTAACTCGAGGACCCCCTGTATATAGAAAAGCATGCGCTAAAGGATGGAATAACAACACAGGCAACTGGGGGACATAGTAAATGGTCGTATCCAAGGACGACGAGTGTTTATAGATCGTGCTGATGTTTTTGGCCCATGATTGACAGTAATGTTCCCAGCTATTTTACATCGATCATAAGAGTGATCGCGTTGGAGTGGTGTGCCAAGGAACAGCTTTGGAGAGAGCCATGGTGAGAAGTCTCACATCAGCACTGTCCTTACAGGTGCTCACTACTTTGGATTTGTCTGTGACAGGCTTGTTCCACAGAGAACTAGTAAAAGGGCATTTCCTTCAAAAAATACAGTGTGAACACTCTGTGTGCCATTTTTCAGCTTTGTGCGTACAATTGTTTTTAGGATAATTCCTACACATGGTTTGATACATGAGGCCCCTGGTCATTATAAACACCGATATTAAGCATGAGGTGGTTCATCAGTACCTGTGCCTGGTCTTAGAACAGATTAGGGAAATGAACAATGATAGCTTTGTGGCTTTGTGACATCTGTTCAGGACAGGCTAAGCAAACACAGCCTACCTGTTTGTACTATATTTTTATATTTCATCTTCTGTTGCTGCTAAGTACGTTTTGTACCTGTTGGACAACACCTGTGTTCACAAACACAAAAGTAGAATATGAATGTTAAACATGTTAAACACTCGTGATCATTTTTTTAATTAATTCAATCTTCTGCCATACCACCTCACGATCCTTTACATGCAGCTGAGCAGCGTGAGTGTGTTGCTCTTCTTTTTTAATATGTGTTCATATTTGGTGTAGCAATGCATAAGAACGTGCAACTCCACCTGGAAGAAATAGGACGTGTGGGGTTTGTTTTCACGTGTTACCATTGTGAATCACGGTATCTTTGTTCCATTGATGAGGACTTTATATCTCCGTGTGCGTGAGCTTAACAGAGTCAAATCAACTCCCAGTTGATTGAACTAACTCTTAACCCCTGTTCTGAAAGCAAAAACTCTGAGTTGGTCAACCATGAGTCTAGATTTTAACTCAGAGTTTGTTAACCCTCCTTTCTGAAACAGGGCCCAGGTTACATCAGTCGTGTTCTGGTGAGCTGTACAGTGATTGACAGTAATGTTCCCAACAGTTTACATTTCCAGGTCCAAATATGGAACTACTAAAATATTTTTCCCTGAGGAGAAACAGACACAGTCAAAATAAGCTATAGCTATAAAGAATATGAATAAATATGTTGAGCTTTTGCTGACACCTGTTTAAGGTTGTATCAATCAATCAATCAATCAATCAGTCTGTACAAAGGTATGAAAAAGAAACATATAGCAGAAAGAGAAGCAATTAAAATAGAAATTTTGAAAGTGGAAAAGGAATTCCAAGAACCTGAAGCCCATCTCATCATTCACAAATCACAATACTTTTTTATAACAATTTGAGCTGTTCTTACTGAGGAGTTTCAAAATTCAAAATCCCGTCACAAAATTTATGAAAGCTGCACTTTGTAGAAATGAACAGTATACCCCTGGAAAAGATTACTTATTGTCTTTTAATGATATACAATAAATGTAGGAAAATTTGGCAGACTTGCATGGAATTTATATAGAGCATCACAGGAACCTTTATAGGCAACTCTGGGTTGTGGGTTGGTTAGATTTCAAATAATATTTTGTGTTCTTCAGTGTTCATATCCAATCTGTAAAATAATTGACGACATCAGAAAATAAAATACCTCAAAAAATGCAAATCTAACATCCTGGATATGGCCATTACTTTTTGGTCCATGTGCATAATCTCTGCAATAGGGATTGCTCAGAGATTTCACTTCAGACCACTTTAGTTACATGGCTAATGTCACTCTGATGTAGCTAAAAGCGTTCTGAAAATAATTCATGGATAAATAGAAAGCTCATCTCATTTAAGGTCAGTGGATCTTTCTTAGTTATTTTTAGCTGGCAAATGGACTTGCTTGAGTTCGCTCCTCAGGTTTACTGAGAGACCAACTACCAGTCACCTACAATGTTGTCATAAGTTCCCTTCTCAGACAGCCAACTCCTTTCCGAACTACATTATATATTATACCCTATGAATCCTCTTTAATATGCCCCAAATTGAATCGGAGCATCAAGCTTGTATGTTTTAAATAATAACTCTCTCGATAAGTGACGCACAGAGCTTAAATACGTACCTGAACCCTGAAGTCCTGTTATTTACTAAAAATAGTTGTTGAGGAGAGCTCCTTTTGTAGAAGACAAAAAAAACAAACATGTTCCTATCACTCATTTGTCATGTCTCCATTTGACAGTATGAGTTCAGCCTTGAAAACTGGGTGCTAACTGGGCTGCAGAGTGGCATCACCAGCCCGCATCAGCTCTCCACCTGCTCATCAGAACTTCTACCATCCTGTCCTCCTTACTGGATGATGTTTAGCAGCACTCAGAGGAGCCACATGACCAGCTGTCAGTCTTCTGATTTTTGGGAGCCCAACCCTCGACAACGCTCCCACAGTTTCAGCCCCAAGATCCTACACAAGTTTACCATCTCAGATCCTGAGGATGAAGGGGTGAGCTCTGCTTGGGAAGCTCAGACATGTGCTCAGACAACAGTCAAAAACTACACAGAAAGAGATCCTGCTGAGTCATACCAACATGGTCAGCAAAAGGCCCTAATGCCAGACCTGGTGAACTATCCAGCCTTTCAGAGTAACTTGCCATACCAGCACGGAAAGAACACAGAGTGCTCCCTCACTGTGGAAACATCTACACAACATGTTTCCAAAGCAAACATCCAAGCCCAAGGCCTGTTACACGGCATCCCGAACATCAGATCCCCCAACAGCAGTGCAAGTACAGTCCAAAGGCTCCCCAACAACTCCATCAACCACAACACATCGGTAAGAGATAAATGTAATATCTCAAAAGTTTCCACTTCTGACACTTTGGAGAAGACTACAGAATGTGTTTACCACAGCAAGCAACATAATTTTGTAATGTAGAAGTCAGTGTGTTCTTTTCATATCAGTAAGTTTAGAACATCTCATCTGAAACCTGTGGTGTTCTTAAAAAACTCTCTATCTTGTCTCATAGAACCAATATAGTAAAACTGATCCTCAGTGTACACCAATACCAATGTAGGCTAACCCATAACAGAGACAGTTACAGCTGGCAGGTGACAATTCTCTGTGGGTTTTATCATTGCTGTGATAATGCTGACATTTTATGCAGTAATTCCATCCCTTGTTGATATTAAAATGTAAATTAAACTGCTGAGAAATCCCATTTTATCAGTGATTGTTTCAAAGCCACTGTGCTGGAGTATACCGTATTATATACATTTTTTTATGTAGTTTATTCGTATACTGTGGTCTTACAACCACAAACCCCATCGCTGGAGCCATTTTAAACTTTTTTAGAATTAATTTGATCATTATTGTCATGATGTTGATAAAACTAATTCTCAACTTTAAATAATTATTCAAAATTATTTAATTCTCTGTATCATTATTTGTATTTTAAAATATATGACGATATGCTGATTTCTGTCTTCCCAATTGTACATGAATAGTAACTGAGACACGCCTGAATTGTGATGGGAGCAGCACTGTGTTGCCGTTGTTAGCATTCGTGCCTCACAGCAAGAAGGTACCTGATTTGAATAATTTAGCAGACGCTTTCATCCAAAGCGACTTACAATAAGTGCATTCAACGTTGAGATATATCCAAAAGTGCAAGAAGTAAACAAGTACATAAATATTTATCAGAAAGCGGCGAAAATCACTTCAAGTGCTTGCTGTCAAGTGCTCGTAGTTTTTAATTTATAATCAGGCAGTGAGGTGCAGCTTGAATAGGTGAGTTGTCATCTGTTGAATCTGGCATAGAAACTGTTGAGGTTGTCCAGCAGGATGGCATCTGCGCAGGATGGTATCTGTAGTGTGGGAGAATGTAGGTAAGTTAAAGACCAAACGAGCCGTTGCACTCTGAATGAGTTGCAAAGGTCAGAGGGCAGATGCTGGCAGACCATCTAGATGGGAGTTACAGTAGTCCAGACGTTGCCTTCTCGGTGAGGAAGGTACATATCTTCCTGATGTTGTGAAGGATGAATCTGCAGGAGCGGGTCATCGCTGCGATGTTGGCAGCAAAGGACAACAGGTCCTCGACTGTCAGGTTGCGAGCTGTGTGAACAGGAGTTACCACCGAGTTTTCAATTGTAACATAGAGGTCATTGAAGGGACCTCTCATGTTCTATAAACATGCCCGGTATGAGCTCCAAAAGTCCATCACGGCTACTAAGAAGACTTATACCCAAAGACTTAGGAGCTGCTGCAGGGAGAACAACATGAGAGAACTACAGGAATGATGCCAACAGATGCCATCCTGCACAACAGAGACATTCCTTTAAAGGCTGCGCGCGACCCAGAGGAGACTGTATGAGAGGCCGTTTAGGAATTAATTCATACTTGTTCTCACATTTACTATCATACTCTCTCACAAACGCTACCATAGTCACACACACACAGTATCATACTGTCTCACAAACACTACTATAGTCACGCGAGTATGATAGTGTATGTGAGAGGTTATGATAGTGTATGTGAGAGAGTATGATAGTGTATGTGAGAGAGAGGTTATGATAGTGTGTGTGAGAGAGTATGATAGTGTATGCAAGAGGTTATGATAGTGTATGTGAGAGAGTATGATAGTAAATGTGCGTGACTATGGTAGTGTTTGTGGGAGAGTATGATAGTAAATGTGAGAGCAAATATGAATTATTTCCTAAACGGCCTCTCATAAGACTGCACTGCAGGTGACACATACACATGTCCTCAGAGCTCTCTATGGCCCTCTGTGATAGTGTCGGTCGGCTACTATGAAGTGCTTGGAAAAGTTGGTTTTAACCCACATCAACTCCATGGTTCCTGACACAGTGGACCCCTATCAGTTTGCCGACTGCTCCCACATGTCAGTAAATGATGTGGTAGTACTAGCACATCGGAGTGATTCAGGCCTCATTCATAAAACTGCGTGTAGGATTTGCATGAAAAGATTGCATACGCTAGAGTCAAGGAAATGGCATGTGCCAAAATCAGATTTATAAAAACATGCTTATGCACGTCCTATGCCAGTTTCCCTTCACAATCACAATCTGTTTTAAATGTGGCTCCACCTGTGCGGTCGTCATGCCACACTCACACTGCAGGGAAGTAGAGGAACGTCTAACTGTAGAGGAATGTCTAACACTAACTGTGAGGTAAAAGTGTCAGATGATGAAGTGTCCGCAAGGAAGAGGATTTTATTCAGCAGTCAAACTGTTGGCATCACAGATGCCAAAAGGGGTATAGGATCCAGCTTGTGACGGATGCAGTTAATGCTGAGTCCTCACAAGGCTGGATTATTAAAATGAAGACAGTCATCCGACGTTAAGGGAGATGCCAATAAAGGCTGACACCGATAGATCATCTGTGCCACAGGCGGTGGAAAGGGCCAATCAGAGCTCACAGCACAGGAGGAAAATAATGAATAATAATAACAATCAGTGAGTCATGCGTCCTGAGTGGTGCTGTGGCAGAGGCAGAGGGGGGACACTGACACTGGTCACAGAAACAATCGACGACTCAGGTATTGCATCACTTTATTTGAAACTCATCCGAATTAAGAAAAACTGAGCTAATTCAGACAAAGTGATGTTTTAATGATCAATAAACAATAAACCCCGTGAGGTAGAGGAGCAGATCGGTGTGGGGTTTATATAATATGATCAATCAAATCAATCAATCTAATTTTATTTGTATAGCCCATATTCACAAATTGCAATTTGCCTCATAGGGCTTTAACGAGGAGTACAGGGTATGACATCCTCTGACCTACACCCTCAACAAGGGCAAGGAAAAACTGCCAAAAAAAACCCCCTTTCAACAGAGGAAAAAAACGCAGAAACCTGCAGGATACACTCATGTGAGGGATCCCACTCCCAGGGATGGACAGAAGTGCAATGGATGCCACGTGTACACAACACATTAACAACATGACTTATAATTATTAATTATACAAGTAGAATAATATAATATAATATAATATAATATAATATAATATAATATAATATAATATAATATAATATAATATAATATAATATAATATAATATAATATAAAGTAGAATAATATAATATAATATAATATAATATAATATAATATAATATAATATAATATAATATAATATAATATAATATAATATAATATAATATAATGGTAGTGGTGGTGGTGCGTTGAGTGAGGTGCTGAATCCAGGTCCTGCAGCTCCAGAGCATGTTCTACGATCAGCTGCCATCACAGTCATTGGTCCATAGAAGTGGCTGCACCTGGTACTGGAACAGTGGAGCACAAAGACTCCGGAGAAGTGGGCGAATTAGTAAAGTGCATTAATAAGACACAGATATAATGATATGATGTAGATGGAAGGAGGGAAAGCAGACAGAGGAAGAGAAGGATAAGGTCTAAATGTCCTCCGACAGTCTTGGCCTATGGCAGCTTAACTAAGAGCTGATCAAAGATGGACCTCGACCAGCCCTAACTATAAGCTTTGTCAAAGAGGACCGTTTTGAGTCTGCTCTTAAATACTGTGAGGGTGTCCACCTCCCTGACTGAAGCTGGGAGATGATTCCACAGCAGAGGAGCCTCATAGCTGAAGGCTCTGGCTCCTAGTCTGCTCCTATGGATTTTTGGAATAGTGAGTAAACCTGCATTCTGAGAGCGGAGTGCTCTAGTAGGATGATATGGGATTATTACATTTTTTAGGTATGTTGGTGCCATACCATTTAGAGCTTTGTATGTGAGTAGAATGATTTTGAATTCGATTCTAAATTCAGCCAGTGCAGTGAAGCTAATATGGGGGAGATATGTTCTCTTCTCTTGGTTCTGGTCAATACACGTGCAGCAGCATTTTGAACAAGCTGCAGGCTCTTTAAGGACTTACTGCTGCAGCCTGATAGTAATGAGTTACAGTAGTCAAGCCTGGACGTGACAAAAGCGTGGATTTATTTTTCGGCATCTTTAAGAGACAGGATATGTCTGATTTTTGCTATATTGCGTAGGTGAAAAAAGGCAGTTCTCGAGGTCTGTTTTATGTGAAAATCGAGTGATAAATCAGAATCAAATATAACTCCCAGATTCCTGGCAGTTTCACTGGGAGCAAGGACAATGCCATCTAGACTGGCTATATCACTAGATAATGATTCTCTAAGGTGTTTAGGACCAAGTACTAGAATTTCAGTTTTGTCTGAATTTAATAATAGAAAATTTTGGTCCATCCAGGTTTTAATGTCTTTGAGACATGTTTGGAGTCTAAGTAGTTGATTAGTTTCATGTGGTTTCATTGA
>JAFBJQ010005792.1:79466-185294 GCA_016785345.1 Trinectes maculatus | reverse complement strand
ACACACACACACACACACACACACACACACACACACACACACACACACACACACACACATATATATATATATAATCCCACTACAAATCCAATACAACTCCTCTTCGAAACCAGTAAAACCAGATAAAAAGAACAGCCTCGTAAAGACCATGTTGTTCAACCACAAGCGAATGCAACAAAACACAGGCGTGCACATTCATATTTTGCAATAATGCAATGAAGCCAGGGAACACAGTGTATTGCATTCATGTCAAAGAGATAGATATTATGAGTCATGTTAATCAATTAATGCAATTACAAGACATTTACGTTACGTTACGGTAACTTGTTAGGTATGAAGATGGATTGGAACAACAGTGTTTGCTTGCTTGGACTCCGGCTGCTGGCTGTGTCATGATTCCGAAGCTGTTTGTTGTATGTTTACCTTCCCCCTGTGTTTATCATGGAGCCTTGATGTCTTATAGCCTTCACGTTGTCAGCAATTATGTATAGACTCCTGATCTCAGCTCTGTTCACAGACGAGCGGCAGCAGCAGCCAGGGGATGTCTGTATATGACCCGTGTGTATCTCAGCAGGCTGCCTCAGCGTTTTTGGCATCAGCAGTAAATAGTTGATGTTTAAAAGGTCTGGAACAGGTTCACAACAGTGGTTAGTGTGCAGTCAGTGTGATGCAGTGATCACGTGCCTCATTTGACTCTTGAAAAGACCGAGGGAGATTCCCAGCTGATTCAGATTTGCAGGACTATAAAATAATACCTAATCAATACCAAATTCAGTTACAGTGGGAGCTCGGGGTGCACTATTTAGCCCAGCTGTCCCCTGACGCATCAGGATTGGTTGACGTATCGCGAGAACAGCCGGGAACTCCAGCAGTTTAGGAGCGCAGGTGATTGCTGATTGATCACCTGGCCGCGCGATGTGAGCCTCCCCGTTTACCCACGAGCCAACACTGACCGCGGTGAGAGACGCCTTCTATTGACTCATTCGGTCAAATTCATGGTTGAGTTTAACGTGTGCTGCTGTTACTAACCGCACCAGTGTGTGCCTCTGTTCCCCAGAGTGCGAAACATGCCTCTGAACAACAACCAGGTGAGTCCAATCAATCAAGGTTCAGTCCTTATTAATGATCCTGCGTTTTGTTCTAATTGTCTACATAAATAACAATCTCTCATCTGTTTATAATGTAGATGAAAATATTGTGTTTAGAAAAATAGACAGGCGCCCACACAGTCGATTTAGTTCATTTAAGTACTGAAGTGATTTCTTAATTAGGCTGTGTGCAATAACACATGCAGAACAAACAACTGAGAGTTATCAGGATGAGTGAAGCATCCACACGTTTCTGACACTCCACTGTTTATTCCTCTGAGGTGTGAATAAAGTCTTCATCTCTCTGGTGTCTTACAGCTGAAGGCGCCCAGTGCTGCCTCCAGACTCTGCAGGCTGCCTGTGGTTCGCTCTGCTTGTTGCAAGCTGTCAATCATCTACACTGACACCAAACGCAGCCACTCAAACCTGAGGACAGTGTGTGAGGTGCTGGAGAAGAGTGTGATGGCCGTATGCACAGTGGCCAGTGGCAGAGTTTCACCTGTCCTGGTCAAACTGGAGCCCCAGAGTAAGTACTGGTACACGTGTATATGGTTCCTGTGGTTTGAGGCTGTATATTCATCCTTTACACCCCCGTTTCTGCCTTGAGCATATTGTTTACTGACATGATTTATGTGTAGGATGTACAATGAATCATTAAAATGAAACTTGTCAGAGCTAATGAAATGGTCCAGTCCTCGAGTGAATATTCAGAAACAGTCAACTTAAGGACATGTTAAAGAGAGCAGCAGTAAATTCTAAAAGAACCAGTGACTCATTTGCCATAATAAATTGAGTTAATCAGATTTCTCATCTGTTACCATCATCAAAAGTCCACAAAAAGACCAGTGGGTGTATATTACAAAGTAATCTTAGTCATAGCAGGAACACTCATGACACTTAAGATCACTGAACAAATGATTTACACATGTATACTGTATTTGATATACATGGTATATTTTACATTTAGCATGTAACGTTGTGCACCCAAAAGTTAAGTTTAACTCCTAAAATATCAGTGAATCATTTATAACAATTAGAAATGAAAGGGCTAATTAGGATATAATGATGAATTTGAACATAAACGATGCAGAGAATACAGAATAATTAAAAATGAAAGGGTTTTATTTGATATTTTAAATACAGACAGGATCAGCAGGAGATATTGATGGTGGTGTGTGGTTCCTCTGTTTTGAATATGTCCATAGTTTCCACTGCAAATGATGTTGCGTGTAAGAGCCTTGACTGGCTGGAGACCAGGTTCCCTGTGCTTCACGCGCCCACGGAGGAGGTAACATTCTTTTCCCTAACAAGCACAGTTCTAGCACAAGTCTAAAAAAAAAAAGTCACTGTGTTGTTTGCCTGGTTCTTGTCTGCTTCACCTAGGTTGTTGCCACAGCCAAGAACAAGATGCATGATTTGCGCGATGCTGTGAGTGCTGCAGCTAACGGGACAATGCACACAGTCACACGGGTGATGGGGAGGATGCAGCAGGTGGATGATGGCGTGAAGCTCAGTCTTGTGGAGAGAGTCGTCTGTGTGGCCTGTGTTGGACTGGACTCTGCGCTGAGCACGGCAGAGAACCTCATGGATCGAATGCTTCCTCCCATTGAAGAAGATAATAGTGCGTAGTGCAGACTGTTTTGTCAATATGTCACATTCTGAGGTTTTTCATGCCTGATCAAGTATAAGATCATCATCTGTGCTTCTATTAAAATATCTTGTTGGTCACTCTGTAGAAGGAGAAACGGCCCTGTTGGTTGTGGGCTTTGAGGGAGCAGTGCTCAGGAGAAGTTACCTTGCTCGACTGGTTTCCCTCACTGCCAAGCTGTGTCAGAGGACGTACCACATGGTAGAGGTCAAGGTGCACTCTGTTCAGGTGTGCTGTGAGTATGGTCCTGGAAATATTGCTGCCTTGCCTGGCATTGGATTGAGGTATTAGTATCCGGTTGCGAATAATACTCAGAACCACATGTAACAATCTGCCTACCAGGATCCTGTCCTGAAAACCAGATTTATTAACTCTCACTTCCAAAACAGATTATCACACATCATTTAGTCAACTCTGGGTATACTCACTCTTGAGTTAAGTAACACATAAAAAAAGCCATTATTTTGGCGTCCCAGGTCTGCAATTCACCATGGCAACTGAAAAATGAAGAGCAGAACCTGCAGTGCATTTCCAGTGGAGCTGGAAAGGTTGTGTGACAGTTTGCATTTGTTATTCCAGAAGACTACTGAGTGTAGAGAGAGCAATGTCATTGTATTTATATTCCGAGTAGTAGTCCACTAACTTTAGTTGGTAGGTCTGAATTTCCCAATTGATGATTGTGTAGTATTGTTGGTGTTAACTATGACAAAACATTTTATCCATGACAGGTTGTGGGGATTTGGTCCAGGTCTACAGCTCTGGTTCAGGACATTCACACATTCTGGCTGACCCTGGTCTGGAGCCTCCAGGGGCTGCCTCAGTACCTGCAGCATCAGGTTGTCTCTTTGTTTTTCTTCATCTCGCAGACGTACAACCTAGCATCTGAACACAACCAATCTAAACACAATAAAAGTCAACCCAGTGCAACCAAGGCCTCCCCACCACACAAGGACGCGGTGCAAGCCCCCCCACAGGCTTCCCCCACCTGCCGAATCAGGCCTCCGAAAACCTATGCTTTTGCTAAAGGAGGTGTACGTCGTTGAGGACTTTGAAAATGTTTGTGGAAATTTGTCCCACAGATCTCACTAAGTGGTGCAATTTAATACTGGTGTAAAATAAAGGTCTTTGAAGATACATTATCTTTGTTTTGTCGACTAATAGCTGTTTTTTTGTTTTGTTTTGTTTTTTTAACAACTAAAGCCACCACAGTTACAGTCCAAACTGGGATATACTCCAATGTTGTCTGCTTTGTCTACATGTTTATTGTCAAACAGGAAATGTTTAATGCTAATAATTTGGTTGAAAGCCTTACATTTAGGGGAACAACTGGGGAGAGATCTTCGTGATACTGACATAACTGCAAGTATTGCCAGATGCAGATCCCTGTTAATGTACATGATTTCATAAATTCTGCAAATGCATTCTTAGACTGTTGAGTCACTTCTGTCTGATTTGGCTCTAATATCTGGGTTTTGACAATTAGCATTCAGTAATTTAATGACTCAAGTCTCGCTATTTCACAATTTATAATCTATGATCTGAACTCAAAGTAATAAATCGAAAACATCACACTGGCCAATTTTTCAGCAAAACATTACTTTATTTGTCTTTGATTTCACTTTTGGCTGGACTCTGACTTGGATGTGGATGCTCTCAGAGAAGAAAGACGGCGCCTCTTGGCGATCTGTTCCTGGCGCTTCTCCTTAGCCTCCTGTTTGCAGAAATGTTTGTGTTTAGCAATGGCATGTTCACTCCCCACAGGTTTACTGTCAAAGTGTTCAGTATGTAATCTCATATGTAAATTACAAACTAAAGTTATGTGGTAAAACCATAGTTAATTTTTTATGATCTAATCTTCAAAATATCAATCCTACTTGGTTTCAGTATTGTATCATGTAAATACTAGAACAGTACCAGATAACTACGACCAACTACAATCTAAGAAATTTACTTCACAAGTTGGATGAATTCTAAAAAAAAGTTTCAAGATGCTGAACTCAGATAGAAAATGTATGGATCCCTTGGGAAGGTTCCATTAGGAAATTAAGTACTACTGCACAGTTATTTCAATTCTGTGCAGTAGTACTGATGCTATTTGGTTTAGCCACTTAAATTAAATGGTATCCATGCATTTCATTTCAGATTTATGTCCAGATGAGGTGCAAAGATGAATTCCCTGTGGACTCTGCTCGAGAGCAAACAGGCTGCTCTACTTTTCATGGCTATTATCGATGTGGATACAAGCCCTACTATAAAAGGTACATATTAGCACATACCTTCATCCTCTTGGCCAGCAGCTTGGCGTACTCTGAGGCCTCCTCTTTGTTCTTCTGGGTGCGCTGTCTCTTGAGGGCAATGCGGCGGCGCTTGTGCTGCAGCACACGAGGCGTCACCAGTCTCTGGATCCTGGGAGCCTTAGTTCTAGGCTTCTTGCCTGCAAGAGACAAACATGCAGTTAATAAATAATGCCGCTAGACAAGTTTTTCAGCTTAATAAATGTCAAAAACAAAGTGACAAATGCAATTTATGAATGTGCAAATAATTATCACTGCATATGCCCAAAATACTCAGAGGTGCCAGTAAAAAATAAAAATCCATGTTTTACCTTCTTTAGTCAGGGGTCTCCTCACAACATACTGTCTAACATCATCCTCCTTGGCCAGGTTGAAGAGCTTGCGGATCTTGCTGGCCCTCTTGGGACCAAGACGGCGAGGGACAGTGCTGTCGGTAAGTCCAGGAATGTCCTTCTCACCTGAGTGGAACCAGATCAGGACAAGATGAGAATGGTTCTGTTTAAAGCCAAATTGAACTGCTTACATCGTGAGTATGTACGTGATTTTCAACAATGACCAGAAGCGAAATGAATAAAAATTCAAAAAAGTTAAGATAGGGAATTTTCTACACTAGTGAATCTGATTTCTTCTGAAACAGTCTCTCCTTAGAGCCACTGAATTTAGTAATAACGAGACAGCACTTGAGTGTCCTAAGACAATGAAAGAGCAATGCAGTTCAACCACCCATGGTCAGTGGGCCTGGTCGCATCTGGTAAGCAGCTCCACAGTTACTCTGGCAACACACCAACCTCCCTTATTGACTACAGACCAATCAATGAGGGTCTAGTGGCATGCCATCAGCAAAAGTTAAGTGAGACACAAGTTTCTAAATCAGACTCAGAGTAAATACCACCAAACCCTGAGTCCAGTAAAAAACTATTAGGTTTACAGTCTAATGCTTCTTTCGATGTTGAACTTACTGTTCGCAAAACTGTTCAAACAAGTCACACTGCACATTACCTTTCTTGACGATGACCAAGTTGAGAACGCTGAGGTTGGCGTCAACAATGCAGCCACGGACAGACTTGCGCTTGCGCTCACCAGTCCTGCGGGGACGGTAGCAAGAGTGGCCCTTGCTTAGCAGCAGGCGCACACGACCATGGGTCAGCACACCCTGCTTCATGGGGAAGCCCTGCTTGTCGTTGCCTCCGCTGATGCGAACCACATAGCCCTATGAAAACAGTCCAATTCATTTCTTATTTCTCAACTTTTCAGTTTAGGTTGCATGGTATACAAGAGAATGTATACATGAACCACTTATTCATATAGGGAAGTAAAGAAATTGAGAGAGCAACGCTGTTATGATCAGCCAGTTTGAGTGGCTACTCATATCTGGTAAGCAGCTCTACAGTTGCTTTAGCAACACGCTGTCCCCCCTTGATGGCTATTGATGAGTCAAAAAGGGTCTACTGGTGTGCCATATGATACCGGACATACATATATATTTTCAGGAAACCAAGCTACAGGTTATATTCTACCATAAAGGATCAGTGCTTACCTTCCACTCATCTCCCAGAGGGTCAGCAGCCACCTCTGTGGCCATACGCTTCTCATAGAAAGTACGCAGCTTACGCTCATCATCAACTTCAATCAGCTTCTGGCAGCCAGTTGCGGGGAATGAGATGTTCAGCTGTAAATGGAGGTAACGTGATTGATAGCAGATCAAGCTGGGTACAACGTAGATAATGACATGTCACCATGCAGGAGGGGAATGCTGGATAACCATAACGCGCAATTACATAAAACTTTACTAGTTATTACATGTATATGAAGTAAACAAATACCAGACACGGCCAACTGTTATTGGACATACTGGTTAGTTTAAAACCAATGGGTGATAAAAGGTAATAGCGGCCTATTAGCTTCTCAATCGTAGTGTTAGCTTACTGAAAGCTGCTAACGATACTACTAGTTTAACGCCGTACGTTATAAACTGATAATACAGTGACTTTATCCAATGATAGCAATTGAGAGTAACAGTTCTTAAAATACAGTCAACCCCGACTAAAACACTGTGCACATTTCTGTGTTCCGCCATGTTTCAACGGCTAACTTGCCGACAGGATGGCTCTGTGTTAGCTCGTATCACAATCAAGGCTCATCCTTTGTATCAGAGAAACAACTGGTCCGACAAAGTAGTCCGATCTAAAGTAAACAATCGTGGCTATAATCACATCTGGATATCTCAGATGAAGTTTCTTCACATAGAGAAATAAAGTAGGGGAAATGTTGTACCTTCATTTTGCCAAACCGACCCTATGACGGTCCGCCACGGAAAAGAGGCCGGATATCCGCCCCGTGGTCTCACATAGGCCTCATATATTATCGCGATAACTGGCTCGCTGTGTTTTTTTTTCGAGTTGACAGTTAGCAAACAAATCCCCACTTATAAAATTGACTGAATTTCCAAGTACTTTATTTAGTTTGTACTTATAGCACGTCTACTTTACTTTATTACACCATTTCTGCTGCTTCGTAACTCACTATATTTCACTTGGGAAATCTACCGTTTGCTTCTCTACGTCAATATGTATCATAGATATGTTTCAAATTAAGATGTAGATTATTGCTGCATAGATTATGTAAAATCAAATAATGTCATAAATGATAGGATTTCACTTTCACAATATCCCATTTACTCTCTAAATATATCTGCTAATGACAATTACCATATAGACTACTTTTACTTTTAAAACAAGACTTAAGTGTGTCGATTTTAATGATTGTGTTGGTACTTTCGCTTAAGTAAAATATCAGAATACAACTTCCTCCCAACAAAAACTCTGAAGTCAGCTGAATAAAATAGACATGGCTTCAGTAATTATTTATTCTTAGTTAGTTAAATTATATACTTCACTTAAATTTAAATTAATAGTAATTTAAGAGAAGACAAAACCTACAAGGCAGAGATTCAAAGCGTAAAAGCTCCACTGTTCCCAATGCGAAAAGCAGAGTGAAAAAAAAACACATTATACTGAATATGTTTATGATCATGGATGCACCATAACCAAGAGGGGGCAGTATTGCGTTGCTGAACACCAGCCAAGGAGTACATAAGGAGATAAGATCTTATCATCCCCGAGAAAGACCTCTGACCACAACACTTACACAACTATCAGAGTTATAATCACGACTATAACCATCAGTACATTACATGTGTGTAACAGTTGCATTATGCCTTCATGTAAATATATTCATGTAAATTACTTAAGGCTCCAAAGGCTAAGTTAGACGAATTAGCGTTACAGTTTTACAACTCGATTTTTCATGTTTTGTCCACAGATCTGTTCAAAATAGCTCCAGACTTCTGCCATAGTTAGCCACTAAAACATCTTAACATACACACAGTAAGGCAAGGCTGAATGATAAAAGTAAAAAAAAAGATAGTTCAAGAAAATATTGATATAATCTAATCTGATTTTGACTGTGGAATTGTGGATTTTATCTGATGAATTTGTGTATAGACTGGTGGATTTACAGTATGAATGGTGGCGTTTGCGAGGAGGAGGAAGCAGATAGAGGAGACGTAGGAAGCGGGAGGGGGAGAATCCTCTTGCAGCGCTTGACGCCTCTTTGGCCCGGGTCGGGGCAGCTGTCAGTCAGTGCGCAGAGAGTGTCGCGACAGAGCCGAGTCTTTGTGGAGGGACGGCAGCTTAAAATGCAGCTCAGCGGCGGCGTCTGCAGCATCTCCCGTTGCTCCGTGTACGATACGTGTCACGTCTCGGAGGCTCCCATCTAGCGTGTGTGGTCAGCGAGCCGAGCGAGACGCGGAGGTTTTCTCCGCCGTGTTTTGTTTTCATCTCCGGCGGTTCGTTCGTCGGGTCCGCTCGGTCCGTCCGACGCAACTAGTCCGGACATGAGTAACGTTAATCTGATTTTTTGGGAGCAGCTGCAGGCTGGCAGCTCCGACGTGGACTGGTGTGAAGGCAATTACCTTATTTACCCCAGCATCGCCGAGTTTTACAACACGGTCGGTTTGACAGTCGTTGGACTTTAAGCTAGCGACCTGTGTTTGTGTTTTTTATTTAGTTTGCTTGTTTGGCTATTGTGTTATCACAGCTTTTCTGGCTTTGTTTTCCTTTGTATCGCCCTGCTGTCTGACTGGTTTTTAATGATAACCCTCGGTTAGCTGTAGCTCACTGTACATTTTAACAGCGCGGCTGCTTTTCAGCTTCAGCACCACTGCTGCTGCTGCTGCTGTTGTTGTTTTTACAGTTTAGCATCAGGTTACAATTTTTTTTTCCAATTTTCCTTCATTTCAGCTGAATGTCAGTTTGCACTGGGCCACACGAAGCCTGCACACTGGTCAACTTCTGACCGGCGTGTTGTCACTTAGTAACACGATCACTTTATGATGTGTTTTTGCTCATACCTTTCCTTTGTTTATCATTTCAGATCAGCAACATTTTGTTTTTTGTTTTGCCGCCCATATTAATGTGCTTGTTCCGCCAATATGCAAAACATTTCAACAATGGGATTTACCTCATATGGATTCTCCTGGTTGTGGTCGGTAAGTTGCTGCAAGGACACTATTCATTGTGTGGTGACCTCTTGACCCTTGACCCTGGACCCTTGATTTTCAGCTGTGTGAAACACCAACTTCATTTCCAACTGTCAGAATGAACATTTACAAAAAACCCTTTATACATAATAACACAATCACAGATCTCTTAACTATGTTATACCTATCTACCATATGCACACTTGTTTGTGGTCACTTTATTAGGCACATATGTACTTACAACAGCTTGGGCAGGATTTCTCCCTTTGTGAAGTTTCTAATGTTCAGTTTTTATTGACTTTATCAAAGAGGTGTTAATTCAACCATTTGTTTATTAGTAACTTAAAGGCAGTATTGTTCTGGCCTACAATACATTCAGCCGTGTTAATGGTAAACACTCATCAATGGACTGCAGTCCAGTACAATAATTAGATTACACAAGTGTGCAACTAATTTCGTGGCTGGTGAGTTTATTTGCACCCCGTAAATACACAATATTGTTTACCCGTCCATAGTACACAGTGCAAGTCAACAAGGTTTTTTTGTTTGGATAGATGTTGACCGTAGGCACTGACACTTGACAGCTTGCTTTTTAAACTGCAGTTGTAACAAAGGTATTAGGATGCAGGTTTTCTCAGCTTGTGTCGCTGTTCTCAGTTATAGCTTCAGGCTGTGCTGATCATTTAAATAACAGTTGACTGTGAGTAGATGTCAGTTGATTTATGGTACTTATTTGTATGGAGGACAGCGCAGTTGTAGATTATGCTGCCTTGTTGCCTTGGCTCTGTTTGGAAAACCCTCTGGTTGCACTGTCAGCAAAGATAAACTGACAGCTGTCCCACTGCTCCTAAGAGGTGACCTTAGTGCGCGTTGGAAAAATCCATAGTGGCAGTTGAATACGATTTGCATAAATAAGTTTGCTTTAGTACTTGTACTTGAGCTGTAACTGGGAAAGTTTATATTTAGTCAGTTTTTGCTTTGTTAGTGTAGTCCCACGTCTCCTTTAAAAGTGTTTAATGTTTTGTTTTTGTTCCATACCATAAATACACTGTATGTGGCTCAAGAGAGCTGCATCCACTTCTTTTTTAGGAACCCGAGAGCTGTTAAAAGTGAAAAACACATTTGGCTCGTGTTGACCTTTGTCTCCTGCAGGGAAAAAAAAACAACTTCATGGGTTTGAGTATTAGAGCAACATAGCTGATTTTCTTTGGCTTTGCTTTCAACAATTTAACTGCTGTTTATTCTCTATTACATTTTCCTCAGAAAATTGTAGTGAAACAGTATTGTTTTGTGTGACTTTTTGTTTTGTCCAAGAGTAAAACAACAAAAAAAATCAAATACTTCCACAGAGTAACATGAAAACCAGCAAATATTTACATGTGAGAGGTCAGGAACTGACGAACGTTGTCATTTAACTAGGAAAAGGCTATTGAATGGTCAATTAACTAATTAACAATTCATCTTCAAGTAATTGTTTCTGTTTTGTTATGGCTTTTGCTAATAGGCTGTCTTGATTAGTAACGCCTGTCTGACAAAAGTCTGTGATAAGACGTATTTTGAAGCTTCCTGCAGCAGCTGTTATGAAAACAGATTATGCTGATAATAAGAGGAGTGCTGGGCAGCGATAACGAAGGACCAGACTCTCTATAGTATTTTTTTTACTGTCTGTGTTCCAAGTCACTGTTTTTTTCCCTTGCTGTGTGGCACTATGATTAAGAAAGCAGGTATTTCTTATTATTAGCTGTCTTCACTGCTCTTGTTTTCGCCACAAAGTGAGTCACACTACCAACGATGACTCGCCCTGAAAACAATGTACCTGCATTCTTTTGCATTACTCTTGTTTACATGTGCCCCTTTCGTTGTTTTCTGTCCCTCTCTCATGTCCTGGGACATGAGAGCATGTCAACAAAAATAACAGAGCCATGACTTTAAGGTGGATATAAACTTTCCATTCTTAACAGTTACAGATTTGTTTGATTTTCCTTACTTTTTCAGAGGACGCTCATATAGGATGCTGTCTCATTTATTAAGACTCATGAAGATGTTCTATTCATATTATACCTCGTGTGTGATAGTTGCTTGTGTCCTTCTTTGTCTTTCAGGTATTGGATCAACATATTTTCACGCCACCCTCAGCTTCCTCGGCCAGATGCTGGATGAGTTGGCCATATTATGGGTGCTCATGTGTGCCATTGCCATGTGGTTTCCCAAGAGATATCTACCTCGGATATTCAGGAGGGATCGGTATGCACACCGTTGTGATAGTGCATCAAAACACTATCATATGACTAACTCTCCTCAGAAGCTTGAAACTACAGGATTTAACAGTGTAAACTTGTTATTAGAAGAGGGTACATACCAGTCCACTGTTTACAATCAATCAATGCAGCCCTATAGTTTTACAGTGAAATAAGATGAGGCCTTTAGCAGAACATTTAGCGCATCAAGTGTTGAGATGGCCTGAAGGTCATGCACACAACTGGAGAAATCTAACACGGTGTTTGTTTTTCCAACACTAAAAAGAAAAAGAACATGTTTTCAACTACTTTTTTCTCTCTTGTGTATTCAACTGGCATGTCTGTAATAGCTCACTGCTGGCCACTGGTCACGTGACTGTCCACTGCTATGACTGTCCTGTTTAATAATAGGCCTGTCTAAGATAGCTGACACCAGAAAAGCTTCATCACATGTCTTTACTTCTCCCTTTATTGTTACAGAGTGGCCATGCATGCTTTTTCACTTGAGGCCATCACTGAAATGTTTTACAGCCTTTGTGGCCGAGTGTGATTCTTGTTTGTTATCCGAAATATGTGTGTGGAAGTGTTTTTGTTTTGAGTCATCTGGTCCCTCTGTGTTTCACAATGCTGTCCATAGATTGCAAACTTGCTAAATTGTTTTGCTTCTCCCTCTAGGTCAAGGTTCAAAGTGGTCATTGGCATCTTGTCAGGGATCACCACAGGGCTGGCCTTTGTTAAACCTGTTGTCAACTCACTGTCACTCATGACTCTGGGCATCCCCTGCACCGTATTGCTAATTACTGAGCTTAAAAGGTTAGTACTTCATTCACAGCATTGCTTAGTTTCATTTACATCTGCGTACAAGGAGAAATATGTGTGTTATTTTGATTTAATATTTATGCAGTTTAGAATGACTTAGAAATACTAAATAAATAATTGTATTATTATTATTTATAAGTGTAACCTAAATATTGTTATAGTACTTTAATTATTTTGAGGTGTATTTTGTAATTGTTGATCAGGTACTGTAACAGTCCACAGAACATTAATATATTTTGGCCATTTGTACTTGCATTGTCTAACAGGTAGTCAGTTACAAATTATTTACTGGGACTTGTTAAAGAATGTTCCTCCACACAGCAAGTCATATGTGCCCATTAGTGTGTGTGTGAGTGTGTGCGTGTGTGGGTGTGTGCATGTGTGTGTCTAGTGCATTCCTTCGTCACAGCAATGTGGAGCATGCTCTTTGTTTCCGTTTCCCACAACCCTTATTCATCAGCGTTAGTCTTGTAAGCGTAAGTCAGCCATTGTTCAACCTGTTAGAAACGTTTGACATTTATGCCATTGCCAGTCATCGATTGATGTTGCATGTTTTTGTTCTGCTAAATGAGAAGGAATTCCTGTGGCCCTGGTTGATGAACTCTTGATCTAGGAAAAGATTGTTTTGTTTTTGTTTTCATTTTGCTGTCAGAGTACATATGTTGGCCCCTGGTCAAGGCACTTCCACTTGGCACAAAAACAACCTGTGTAGTGTGTAGGATGTCCACTGAAAGCAAAAAACCCAGTTATACCCATGAGTTACTCATGAAGGTGTGATGATATTGACATGAATATTTACAAACATCTTCAATTTAAATATCATTCTCAGGTTAACATATTCTTTTAAAAGTTCATTCTTTAAGGTTTTGTTTGTGCTTAGTGGATGATTCCAACTTGTAGCATATGTAGTAATGGTATACCTGTCTGATTATTTGATGAGCTTTTACATCTTCAGGGTTGTGTTTGAGTGTCAGGCTTTGAGTCTCTGATCTTATAGAGCCTTTTCCGCTCTGTTCCCTAGAGGGAGTGAAGCCTCTTAACAGATCCCCACCCCATACAAACTGACCGGCCCTAGCACTGTGTCTTAGTAGAAGTCCTGGTTTCATGTCATGTTTCTTATCTTTACATGCTTCTGTCTCAGCTGATAGTGACTGCTTTCCAGATACGCAGCTGTGCGGTGATCATTTAGTCAACAGGAATGGGCGTTGGCTCTCAGTTTAATGTATGTATGTGAACTAACTGTCAGTTAATAGGGTCTGATCACTTAATGTCTAATCCTCGCGAGGACTTACTCCCCTGTGACTATAAACATTGGAAACACTTACCTACAATGTAATATTGATGACATGTTAATGGGCTATTTCCCCCTGGGAAGACATATCATTGGCCATCTATTTTTGTGCTTCCTGTTGCTGTTAAGTAGCCATGACACCATTTTTCTTCTCCCTCTCTAGACCACTTATGTAAGAAAGTTGGCTCATTAACAGACTTATTTGGCTTAAAGTCAGACCATGTAATCAGAAGATCACACCGGTTTGACACCACAAGATTAATCACAGTTACAAAGTTGTTAAAGCACAAAACCCGCATTGTACATACTGAAGTAATGACAATATATGCACGTCTGCTTCTGGTCCATCTCCAGCCTTTGTGTGTGTGTGTGTGTTTACAGTTGTGTAATTCCTTTCAGTGTTTTCTCCTCTGTCACTGCAGGTGTGAAAACCTACGTGTGTTCAAGCTGGGATTGATATCAGGGTTCTGGTGGGCGCTGGCTCTGCTTTGCTGGATCAGTGACAGGATATTCTGTGAAATGTGGTCTTCTGTCAACTTTCCATACTTACACTGTGCTTGGTAAGCTCACCACACACAACACAGCACTATGAGTTATGTTTTTTTTTATTTCTGTTTTTTAAATTGATAAATAAAGCACCTTCTTAAAAATGTACTTTTAAAGAAAATAGATGAGTCATAATAGTTTTAACTAATGTCAAATGAAGATGTTTAAAAAGGCAAGACTAAAGACTAATTAAAAACAAAATTTACCTTGTAATAATCTTGTGTAGATGCACCTGCAAACACAAAGATCTACATAATATTTAAACCATTCTCTGTGTTACAGGCACATCCTCATATGTCTGGCCTCTTACTTGGGTTGTGTATGTTTCGCCTACTTTGACGTTGCAACTGAGGCTCCAGAGCGAGGACCCGTCATCATGTTCTGGCCCAATGAGAAATGGGCCTTCATTGGTGTGCCCTACATCTCCTTTCTCTGTGTACACGAAAAGTCGACTATAAAGGTGACTTAAAGTGACCTGAGTCTGCAGCTCAGCTGGTTGTGCTGCAACGTGATGCACAACTACGTCTGTGAGTAAGCTGACATCCACTCGGGCTCTAGTGACTGGATGATATAGGATGATGTAGAGACCCATTTGGGTCAATAGAGGATTAATCTTTTCCTTCTCTGGGCTAGTTGTCATTACACAACAGAGTTTATGCAATTCTGACAGTGCACAAAAGGTGTCATTACTGATGAACGTGACGATTTTATATCAAAACCAAGAAACCTTCACAGTATTCCAGTTGCATTTTTGGGCTTTGCATTAGAAATATGTGTTTATTTCATGTTTACTCAGAAAACCTCATAAAGCATTTTGCCTTTATAAACATAAGTATAGCATCTCAAAGGTGCAGTCTGACCATATGAAACCATGTGTAGAAACCAGTAAAACACAGGATTCATTAACTGTGATTAATGCATAATGCATTAGTATGCAAATAATTCAACAAAGCCTGATGTATGTAAATACATTATGGATTTGTGCCGTTATACCTGCTATTTATTTCGACAGGCGAAAAAATCAGAAACACAGAAGGCTTTTTAATATTTTGGGTGTGTTTTTTCTTCCAGCATGCCATAGTGAACAGTAAAGATAGTATATGAGAAATGCGTAATATATATTATGTATATATTTGTTAACAGAATAATATGCAACTCTTTTTCTTGGAAAAGCTTGTTATGGCTGTCTTACATAATTAATAGGTACCCATTAATATAGGCCAAAGTTTAAAACTATAACTAAGAAAAACTAAAGAATGTGAAATTAGAATGTAATAAAATGCAAGTGACAATTTAAGTAAATACTTTGCACAGAATGGAAGAAGGCTGTGGATAAGTGGACAGGACATAGCATCTAAGAGCATGGTAATAACATTTAGCTTGCTACTGTACAGCTTTTTTTTGTTTTGTTTTTTGGTCACCCAGATATCTCACCTCTTGAACACTGCCCTTCAGGGTTATTTATTCCAGCCTCAGTGTTTCAGACATTGTGCTAAATGTCATTGAAACTATGTGAACTGAAAAAAAGCCTTAATCAGACAGGATAATGGATTATAGGCTTGATGGTGGTTTGTAATTTACTGCAGTGCTTTGCAGTCATAACTTTTTCTCCAATAGGTTCAAACAGTGTATTGGTTACATTGAGTAAGAAATGAATGTAACATGTAGCTTATACCAGGCGAAATAGTGGGACAGGTTAAGGTTGTATTACTAAAAATAAAACTCTTAATTTAGCTGCTTTTATTTAAAGAAAAAAATCGAGTCCGGTGTGTTAAGTTATAAAAGGAGAGTTTGTTTGGGTGATGCAAAGCAAATCAAGGATCACCAGCGTCTTTTCACCTCAAACCATTATTGTACATGTTCTCAAAAACTGTCTCAAGCTGTTGAGCTAATATTATTTGACTCCCTTCCTCGTACTGAGGCCTCTGGGAACTTCAACCACAAAAAGATGAAGGATTAGAAATGAAGGATTACAATTTACATAGAAAAAAAATCTTTCCTGCAATTCTGAAGTGATGTTTTTTTTAAATGTATGAAATATTTTGTTAAGTCCACAGGAATTTATATTTTTATATGTGAAGTGCAGCCAAAATGGAGACAACTGCATAAATGGTGGGTCATTTGGATCTCGTACTGTTCCTACCTTTTGTACCTCTGTTGCCAAACATTGTTAAAACCAGTTTCTCTTTTTATCATATCTTTAGGAAAAACTTTACACACTGTTGACAGTGCAGAAAGAAAATACATGAAATGCCCAAGATATGTACTGTGCTGCAAATTATATTGAAACATACATCCGAGCCATAACCAGTGGTCATTTGTATGATGCAGAGAAAAGAAAAAGTACTCGTAGAATTAAGTTTGCGTATAAATATCAGATAAATGATCTTGTGTGAACAGAAGGTTTGCTTACTGTTGTCTTGGCATGAGTTATGATTATGATCACGTAACAATGAGTTGTCTTTTTTATGGTCTTGAGGATTCAATAAACTCCGTTTTTTTTCTGCTTGCATTGACAATACAAACAAACTGCACAGAATATTTATTTTCATAATTTATCTGGTTTTATAAACAAATATTTGTAATAGATAATAATATTAGTATTTTTAATAAACCAAGCGTATACTCATAATGCCTAGTGGTGTTTATTTTGCACATCACAAACAAAATGACATTTATAGTGCATACATCAGAATATCGTAGTGAATTGTTATACCTTTTTGAATGAATTTAATTTTCACTATGATGCAGGTAACAGTTTTGACCACCATGGGGTGCAATTTTTTTCATTTGTGATATTCTTTCTCACAAACAGCTTTCAGTTTTCCAATAAGAAAAAAAATATCGTCACATTAATTGCTAAAGCAAAAATTAGGAGTACAATGTCAAAAAACGAATACGTGTCTCTTTAAATCCAGCAATAATACTTTACAACACCAATGTGCAAGTCTGTTTATACAATTTTTTAAAATAATTTATTCCACAATGTACATTTGACTCATTACACACGGTAGGTCAAGGTGTAATTTTAATCATATTATTAATTCCCATATTATTTCCGCGTTGAACACATTCTGGTCCAATCAATCAATCAAACATCACGACCTCTGGTGAAGGAAGTCCCGCCTCCTCTGGCCACTTAAGACCCCGATTGGCTCTCCGCATACGTCAATCACAGAACAGCCATGTCTGGGATTATGGTCAGATAGAAAAGCAGCGGCTTGAATCCGCTTGATTTCGGCGGATATCACACGCTACCGTTACGTCTCGGGACGTGTGCGTGGGGACACGGTGATATCCACGGGAAGAGGCCGCTGGATTCAACGCACCTCCGCTCCTTTCATCTCCGGCTTCCGTCAGCGGACGCACACGATGACGTTTATTATGAGACGCTGAAACAGCTGACGGCGCATCGCTGCCTGTCGTCGAACCTTTACCTATAAACACACACACACACACACAGAGGAACACCGATGCGATTCATTTCCACTACCGGAGACGTTTGAGGAAACAAACCAAAACAAACCACAGCGAGCAGACAACAGAAAACCGCCCAGATGATGTCAGGGAAGCATTTCAAGGCTCATGAAGTGAGCTGCTGCATCAAGTATTTCATCTTCGGATTCAACATCATATTCTGGGTAAGACCAGGCCTGATGTTTCCTCAGATTAACCCACTGACACGACGTGTTTGTATTCTCCATCGTCACCATCACCACCACCACCACCTTCAGCAGCAGCAGCTTTCTACATCTGCTGATGGGGGTTTTTTTTGTTGGTTTTTTGGACATGGATGGTCTCTTCCCTGCAGTGGGCTCCTGTGCACTTGCTCCCAGTCAGCTGCTTTTGTTTCTCCTCAGTGCTGTTGTTGTTGTTGTGGTTGTCAGCATCAGTGTTTGAGGCAGGGCTGAGGACATGTCACGTCTCACCGGGTGGGTGATGTTTGGATGGGGGCAGTACTGCTCCTGTCTTATTATTCTGCACGGAAGGAAGTAAAAGCGAAAGCAAAATATCTCCTGTGGTTCAGACTCAACCACAGGACCACTGACCACAGGAGGGATTTCTGTAAGGCCCCGCTGTGGGCCTCCAGTTACATTTTCTAATCATCCTCACTTCATGGAGGATGATTAGTGGGGCTCAGATGTCCTTCGTGAAGGTGTTAATTGGGACAACAAAAATGGCTTTAATAACATTAATCATTAATATTGTCGACTTAATAAACACATTAATGTTCAAGTACTAGCAAGTAGTAGTGTGCCATATGGATAGCATTTATGAAGCATATGAGCATTATGAAGCAACAACACAGACCAAAGGCTGTATGTAATAAAATATATAAGATTGGAAGGTATAATAATAATACTAATAATAATAAAGGGAAATATGGTTTGGAAAAAGTACAGTCGTAGTAACTGAACACACCACGAGATGATTGATAATTTAGTCATGTTACAGTGAAATCTTAGCTTCAGGGTAGTGAGTGAAAAAGCAATGGCATTATTTTCACTATTGTTTTTTATCTCTATTCTTCAATTTGAGAGATTTGTATTTTGATTTGCATTTTGTGTGACAGTTTGATTATTCGTCTCTGTGTCCCTGCTGTAATCTTGACTTTATGACACAATTTCTATATTATATATGAATCAGACTTGTACAAAAGCTTATTTATTCAAATCTATTCCATCTCAGCCCTTGAAGTTTGTCCAATATTATACTCCCACTGCTCCTGTAAGTTATTTATTTCTTGTTTTCGTTCCATTAATTTATGTTATTTAGTCAAATAACCTGAGATGTGCTTTTTAAACACTGTAGCTGGGAACTTGTACAGTAACAGTAAGCCTGGACTGCTGGAAGATGTTTTCTAATGTGGGAGTCTCCTGCTGGCTGGAGACTGAGATATTTAGTGATGGACCACAGCCAGGAAAATCTCCCTGTGGTTTCTCTCCCTCTGTGCTTCTGTGTGATGACTACACGCTTCAGTCACAGAAACATAACCCTGCTTTTCCATCTCCTCCTTGTCTCTGTCTTCTCTACACGTGTCAGTTCCTTGGCGTGGCATTCCTCGCCATTGGGTTGTGGGCATGGAGCGAGAAGGTGAGTTTGATCAGTTGTGCGAATCTTTTCATCACAGACACCTCTGCAAATAAGCTTATGTGTTTTTAAACTAATAGTCCATGAGTAACTTGACCCATCTAACCATAAACCTCCTCCCCTCGCTCCCTTGTTTCCTCACCAGGGGGTTCTCTCTAACATCTCCTCCATCACAGATCTGGGGGGCTTTGACCCGGTCTGGCTCTTCCTGGTGGTGGGTGGTGTGATGTTCATCCTTGGATTTGCCGGTTGCATCGGAGCGCTGCGGGAAAATTCCTTCCTGCTTAAGTTTGTATGTTGCCTACAGCCTTTTCCAAGAAATGTGTGGTTTCACGATAGCATTGGTGAGGAAACTGCGAACATTTGTGTGGTTTCAGTTCTCGGTGTTCCTGGGTATCATCTTCTTCCTGGAGCTGACTGCTGGAGTCTTGGCCTTTGTCTTCAAGGACTGGATCAAGGACCAGCTCAACTTTTTCATTAACAACAACATTCGGGCATACAGGGATGACATTGACCTGCAGAACCTAATAGACTTCACCCAGGAATATGTGAGCACTCTCCTTGTTTATCCCAAGTATTGATTTCACCCCAGTGTTGTTTTTACGTTGTGAGAATTCTTAGTTTTGCGAACTCTGCAAGAAATTATTGACATACTTACAGTATATGTGAATGTTTTTTTCTGTTTTAACCATATAGTGGGAGTGTTGTGGAGCTTTTGGAGCCGATGACTGGAATTTAAACATATACTTCAACTGCACTGACTCGAACCCGAGTCGAGAGAAATGCGGCGTTCCCTTTTCTTGCTGCACCAAAGATCCAGCGGTATGTCTTCGCGAATACACACCGTTTTCTATAGATGCATTGTAAACATGAAAGAGGAGCTGTGCACTGCAACCCCCTCACCACCAGGGAGACTTGGAAAGACTTACACACACATAGAAAAGACAAAAACAAGCACATTGCTCACGTAACGGGGAGAAAGGGGAAAAAACACAAGGGGACAGCAAGAGATAAGGAGGATGTTGATTCTGGAGGAGAAAGATACAGACCCCAAACATCAGGAAGGAGGCACCAACAGGACAGGGACAAGGACACCAGGGGACAGGGCGTGAGGAAGTGAGGCGGTCCACAGCCTTAGGGAATATTTAACAGATGCAGTGGTTATTACTCACAGTAATGTCTGCGGGATCATTAGTTCTGGGTTTAATGGACTCACTGGGGCTGACCAGGTTTGTAGTAATAAAAGAATAAGCCGCAATCTGAGAGTTAAGGCTCAGGTCTAATTCACAACCAGTCAATTCCCTTTTATGGTGACGCGCATAAAGCCACTGGCTGTAATTTAGTGTTGCTGTTGTTGTGTCCAAGGCGTAGGCTTTAAACTGGGAGGGTCTCCGTCTTAACGTCTGCCTGGAACACGTAACGAGGGACATTGTTATTTCCCACTATTTCCCTTACATGTTAGTCGGAGGGGAAATAGCGAATGCCCTCCGTGTGACATAGGGTTGGGTTATCTGTGTGCTTCAGCAGCCTGACCGACGGTGTCTGCTGTAGCCGCTGTGGCTGACTTCCAACAGGAAGTCCAGGCCTCAGTGTTTAGTCCGCTCAGGCTCTGCCAGCGCAGCAAAGTCTGAGAAACGGCTGGAAGTAGTTTGCATTCAACCTAGGCACTTTTTTTGGGCACAAAATAAAAAGCTGCATCTGCTGCCTGTGCACTGTGAAAAGCAGTGACAGCAGAACAGGCTTACCTCACCATAATGAGGGTGGTACCAGAGTTTGTTTTTGGTTTTTTTTGCTGACCCAACGACATGCTATTCCAAGGAGGTCATCCTCTGTTCCCCAGATGTTTACACTTGCACTGAACGGTCTTTTCTGTCTCACGTCTGTCAGGCATGAAACCATCTCTTAAGATTTGAGTCTTCAGGAGCTTGATACATAAGCGTTTTGTACTTTTTGTACCCTATGAGGCAAATTCAATATATGGGCGTTACAAGAAAAAAAAATGTTGATCTTGTTGATTGAATAATAATTATTTAATGTAGATTAATTTAAAAAGTCTTTATAATTCACAGATATGCAAAGGTTAATTTATTTAGTGCAAATCCACTACAGCAGTTTTAACAGTGCTCCTGGTGATGTAAAGGTGCAACACGCCTAATATAGGTCCGTTTTGTTTGTTTGTTTTTTTGCCTTTTGAAAAATATATAAGCATGAACCCACTTCTCTCTGCAGGAGGATGTCATCAACACTCAGTGCGGATACGACATCCGAGCAAAGACGGTGAGAAATCGTACCATTATAACAGAAACTGACTGAGACTGAGACGCTCGTCTACTAAAACTGTGCTGGTGCCATAAAACAGCATGCAAAGCCAGAACTGTTCTGGAGACAGGTTTATATGTCTGTGTGAGGTCATCAGGTAGTACAGAATGGGCACAGTAATCCTCTTTCAGTGTGTTTCCTCACTGCTCACTCTTCAAAACACAGCAGCTGGCTCTCCATCAGCACTTTGGCTCCTGTGGCATTACTCATGCTGCAGCAATGCAATGGGAATCGAAACCCCTCCCCCATCATTAGCTTTGGCCATATTCCTTAGAAGCATAATGTTAGGAAAAGGCTGAGTTTGTTTTCTTGACTTGACATGAGGAACTGTGAGGGGGAAAAAGGCAGCGCGAAGCGGTTTTTAATGAGCCAGAGCAGGAACACAATGAACTGTGTGTGTGTGTATGTGTGTCAACAACCGGGTTAAAAAAAAAAAATGTGTCCACTGTAAAAATATTGTCAGCTATTGTGAAGTATGTGAACCCCAACGTGACTGCACACCGTTAAGATTTAATACCTTTTAAAGGGGCAATCAAAGTAAAGCCAAATTATTTTATCAGTGAATTGTTAGTCTTTAATATTGGTTTGACTTGTGTGTTGTGCGAATGTTCTTCCAGGACTCCGAGCAGCGGAATTTCATTTACATCAAAGGCTGCGTCCCTCAGTTTGAGAAGTGGCTTCAGGACAACCTGACGGTGGTGGCAGGCATCTTCATTGGCATCGCATTACTACAGGTGAGCAGCACTGGCTGCAGTTTCCATTAATTAAACACCCGATCGCTGATGAATTTCCATGAAACCAACATGTTGCCTTGGTCTGGTTTCAGATTTTTGGCATCTGTTTAGCGCAGAATCTCGTGAGTGACATTGAAGCTGTGAGAGAAAGCTGGTGAGTATCTCAAGCACTGTAATAAATGTGATTTTACTGTCTGTAAATACTGATCATCTAAAGGTTGCCACCAAAGTCCAATATTCTTAACCCCTCCTAAATAATTTTGTGTTGTTTCATTTTTAATTTTAATTTTTCTTTTTACAAAAAGTGCAGACGAATTCGATATAAAGTGACCAGAATATGAGTTTAAATAAATAATCACATAAGCTGTCATTATTCATTTATACATGATCATAAATCTGTCAGTTTCACTTCATAGTGTAAGATAGTGTGACAGTGCGTCCTTATCCAGTACATTCCACTTGTTCATATAGAGAGTCCCCACATCACTGAAAATCCAGTCCACATGCGACCTCAATTGCAGTCAATACCTGCAGTGTGTGTGTATGTACTTTTGAAGCTTGAAGTTTTCATCACTTCTGGTAGTGACAGTTAGTTAGCTCCAGCCTCCAGCTAACAGCAGAAAGTCCCAGGTAAGTAATAAACCAAATGCCCCCCCAACCCTGACCCCCCTGTGGTGGGTGGAGGGGGGGGGGTGAGGGTGCTAGGGGCGTTGGCGGGTGTCCTTTAAACCTAGACTCCCCTGGTTAACCTTATGTCTTGATTCTTCTTCTTATGTCCAGTTTGTTCACCTAAGACCTTCACGGAGAACCAAAGGCGAGAACAATGCACCAGGTAATCATTATTTGATGCCATTGTTAACATTGCAGTATTTGCTACTGAATATACCTGGGCTTTTTTTTGTTTATGCACATAGTTTGTTTGTTTTTTTCTGCAGGACTTTACAGTTTGGGCACCAGCACTGCAGAGGAAGTTAAGGTGTCCTCAAAGACAAAAGTCATATGTAAATAATAAATTAGTTAGTTAGAGTTATTTTTAGAGTTATCTGTGGGGCGGTGATTGAATGAAGTGAAACCTCTGACACGTACTGTGGGCCCTCCTACAGTATAAAAGAAATGCAGTATACCCAGGTGTGATTGTAAAAATGGCTCGTATAGCAGCACCTAGTTTTGTAGAGGAGGTTGCTGTGATAAAGCGTAACGAGTCATAACGTGTGAACAGGACACGTGAACTTATATTTGTTGTTTTTCGTAAAGGCCAGCAAGTCTCGCAGCTGCAGTTTGAACACTGCATGTCGAGAGGCTGTGTACAAAGCGACATAGTGTTTCTGGAAATGCACTGCATGCCTTTTGTCTACTGATAGGACATTGGCTCTCCTAAATGTATTTCTTTTATGTAAAGTATTTTAAAATATCTGTAAATCAGTCATAGAGTTAATTGTCTCGTTAGCACTTTGTTGAATGTGTAAGGGGATCTACTTAAAGCAACAGTGAGTTAAGTTCAAATTAATTTCCATATTTGGAATGGTCATACTCAGACAATACAGTGGAGCTGAGGGGGATATAATTGTATCATGAAGGGAAATCACATATGGAATAGATTAGTAACGTTACAGTTTGTATGACTTTGGCAGTGAAATCAAATAATTATAACATACTGATAGAAACCAGAGGATGTGGTATGTAAATTTAAAAAAAACCACTTTTTTCAAGCTTTATGCACTTTAATCTTTATATGAAGTGATTATTCTCATTGCAGCCATTCAGCTTTTGTCATGATTGACTGTTATTTGGGTCCAAGAGTGGCCACTTGAGGGGGCACTTTCCCCAAAAAAACAAACAAAAAACCTTTGAAACTACATTTGTAGCTTTATGGTGCTACATAGCTGTAAGATTCATCTAGTGTTTATCAAAAAGCAGCCTGACAGAAAACAAATGTTTCAGAACGTCTGAAGTGTTGTGTGCCATGTCTTGCACATTCCATTTATCTCTATTGTCAGTGTTCATTCAGTATTTTTTTCTCTAGTCTTTTAATTGTTGTTGTTGTTGTTGTGTTTCTTTGATGAAATCTCTATAAATGACGCTGAAATTTTGTTGCTTGCTTTTTTTTTTGTTTTTCACTGGAAAATAAGGTTACAAGCTAATTAGCTAAAGCTAATAATGAATGGCATGCTGGTACCTCCTGGTGGCACATCACTGAACGTAGAAATAATTTATAGCCTGCGTACATTTTGTACTGTAAATCAGGGCACACATGTGCTTTTACCAGCATTATTTTTACTGACAACTTAGAAACGAAGATACAATTGATATGTTTTCGATTTCTGTACATTATTTACCGTCAGACTAAAAACATAACAGCATAGTAGCATGGAAGTAGAAGCAGACATTTCAAGTTGCGTCAAAGTGAATCTGCAGCAGGTTATAGAGATGATCCTGATTTACATAAAGGATTGTGAGAATGCGTGTATGCAATTTTAAATCTTATGATCATTGTATAAAGTGACAGAATGTCATATATCCCAGTTTTCCCATAATAGATCTTCACACGATTGTTGGTATTAACTGAGCTCACTCTTTTTTACCACTCAGTGCCATATATGTCATTTCTACATAGTCCTGATTACATGTTTGCTCTTGTTTCATTTGTACACCAGATTCTTGTAAATAACTGGTTCGTGACAAGTTGTAAATATGTACCTTAATAAATGTGTTTGTTTTAACATGATGTTTTGGTTTGGTTGTTTTAAATTCAAACAAAACAAGCTTTTATAAGAGCAAGCATAAGTTCAGGGGATCAAGAGGCCACTGTGCTTTGCGGGGCCATTCAGCGATCCATACATGTCGACCATGATAACAGATAACAGTTACTATTGAGAAAAGTCACTCACATACACACTAACACACCCAAAACAACTCGGTCACTATCACTTCAGAACTACTGACAGACAAACTTCACTTTTTTCACACGTTGTATTGTAAATTTTAATGTAAATATTTAAAAAAATAATATTAATATGCCATTTCCCCCCATCAACTGTAAGTTCTTAATCCATGATGACAAAGACAGTTTTATCCATTTATACTGACCTATGTGTGACATGTCTGTAACAAAGGTGGGATGATCATGGTCTGGATTCTTCCTGAAAGCACTGAGATAGTTTTGGAAGTGAGAGCTTTGTCTCTGCTGTTTATTTCTTCTCTCTGCCTGTTTCCAGTTCTCTTACTGTCTTTATTGATCAGACAGTGTTTGTCTAATAGTGCTACAGAGAGAGGGGGGAAGCCACTGGTTGGCTGGTTTCTCATTGACGGAAAGAATAATAAAGATTATTGGGTCAGAAACACATACACACACACGTATATACACAGCTTCGATATGTGTATGTTTGTTGTGTTATCAGGAACTGATTGCAAACTTCTGATCTGACCTTTGGCCACATGCCTCAGTGTCACTTCCAGGTCTTTTCTTGACTTCATAGAGAACAACAGCAGACTTGTTGCTACTGATATAATCACTCTTTCTCTCAAACACATCTTTTCAATCTTTCATTCATTTGATGCTTCTCTGTTTTTTAATATCTTTTCATTTGTTGTAAATTTTGTAAGTAACTTTACAGATTAAAATCAACATGTGACGGGATTATACATGAAATGTCACAGTGACAACTGGGACCCAAGGAGACAATGTCCAATCACCAACAATACTGGCAATTGAAAGGCTCTGTGAGTGAAATAACAAGTTGGGCCATTAGATCAGATGTGTTATACAATCATACAGCTTCACAGAGAGGGTGCATGTGTTTAATCTTTTACCAGTCAAATAAAGACAGCTGAGTAACTGTGAATGAGTGGTGTTAAACAATGATTAAGGGGTGCCATTCATTTGGAATGGCTCAGCTGATTGGACACTCAATCAACTCTCATCCGCTACACGTGCTGATAACAGTATTCCTGTTAGGAAGGTTGCAACATCCCCTCATGGCTGTAAAAAAAAAAAAAAATTAGTTGGTTTTTTTTCTGAACGAAGCGACAAATTTGTGTGCACATCCTCGTGCACAGGCTCGGATCAGTGGAACAACTGGTCTTTGTGAAGTGCTGTAACCTGAGCCAGAGGGGCTGGTTGTGTGGACAGACTTCCTCCTCTCCTCCACCAAGACGCGACCACAAAGTGCTGCCTGTTCGTCCTGAGGAGGGAACCGGGTGATGGCGCCGCTCTGCCAACTCCTGGTAAATATCTATCATATAAGTCATTTATAACAAATAATACTAATAACGCGACACAGCTGTTTGTTAACTCGTGTGTATTTTATTTATTTATTTATTGGGAGGGGGGCGAGGGGGGGTGAAACGTGAAAGGCCCAGACGCACCTCCCCCCTCTGATGAATGGAATCGATATCAGATAATCCCATTCCACTGATCAATCGTGCGCGCGCGCAGACGCAGCCGCAGTATAAAAGCGGGGGGCACCTGGCTGCGTCTGGCACGAGCGCACCAGGCTCCTGTCAAATCTGTGCGCCTCAGGTTAATGATTCGCCGGTTATCTCGTACTTAGTACTTGAGCGTGGAGTTTGGAGTCTGCCCTCCTCCCCGATAAAACCCAACAGGAGACGCTCGGACTCGCTGTCCCTTCCTTTTGGGCCCCTTGGTGCCACTGGAGCCACTGACTTGTGTTTCTGTGTGTGTGTGTGTGTGTCGGATTTGATCTGGTTGCAGAGAGGGGACACACAATGTTAAGCCTTGCTGTGTTCTTCCTGCTTTGTGCCGCTTCTTCTGCGGAAGGTGAGTGGATGACGTCTCGTGGCTTTCTGAGTGCTGATGTTTGATGATGGTGGTGTTCAGATGTATGAAGAGGATCCTGATTATCTGTTATAACACTCTGCCTCAGGTGTCAGTTCAGTTCACAGACGTGCAGTGAAAGAATAATAATGAAACCGAAGAAAAAATTGGGTTACTTTTGTTTTTTGTTTTTTGTTTTTTTGGTGAGGGGCTAAATATGAACACAAAGACAATGGGTTTATTTGTTTGTTTATTTGTCGAATTCTGCTGCACTTCCTCTCAGATGAGTGATGAAATCAAATACTGACACGTCAGTCGGTCTCTTCCCTCGTGGCCTCATGTCATATCTACCAGAGCCCGGCGTGCCATGACTGGTGCAGAGGAGAGACTGTTATCTACCACCTCTCTGAACACACCCAGTCAAACTGCTGCTGATTCAATCACCGCAATACCACTGTGCCTAGAGATATTACTGAAAGGGAGTTAATAGGGCAAAGGCAAAAAAATAAGCACAGTGTTTCGTGGGAACTCGTCCAAGCAAAAGAGTTGGCTCTTGTGTTATTTGTATTATTGCATGTTCTGATATTCATGTCTTATGTTGTGTTGGTATCTCACATCTTTTATAAATGGAGGCCGACTCATGATAACTCAAACCTCCAGCAAGACTTTTGTGTTTGTTCATTTTATCCTTATACTGTTATATATACTGTATTATATACTGTATACTATATACTGTATATACTATACTGTGTTTTTAGTCACAGGTTCGAAAAGGCTTCATTGTAAAGAGGATGAGGATCATAGTTGCACTTTCAGCTCTCGAGCCTGCTGGTTGATTTCATCTATTATTGAAATGCAGGACTCTTTCCCACAAAGTTAACTTTCTGTTTTCAGCGCCTCAGCTGTATTTTTTTTTTAAATCTGTGAAACTCAAACGCACCAAGAAAGTAAAGGCTGTCAAAACAATAACTTTAAAAAAAAGATATAACTTTTTACATACCTAATAAGTCTGTACCAGCAGAGCTATCTCCAAACTCCAATGTAACAGCAGTAGAGTCCAACCATAGCTCACCCTGACTTCCTCATGTTTATTCACCAGTTGTGTGTCCTTTGTTTCTTCAGGTGGTGCTGTTGGACCCCGGCTGAACAACAACCAGCTGTACAAATTCAGCTACACCACTGAGGTGCTGGTGGACAAGGCCAGGGGGTCAAGAGAGGGCAGTGCTGGCTACAGGATCTCGACCGACGTGGACGTCAACCTGGTGTGGAGGGATCCGAGCAGCAAGGACGACCAGCTGATTCAACTGGCGGTACGTTCCTTAAACTTTCAGAATCTAAAAAATAAACTACTTTTGATTAAATATAATAACTTCTCTTGAATAGATCTCAAATGTGAGGCTGGAGCCTGTGTCCCATCGATCGGAGAAGCAGAACATCCTCCACGGATCGACAGCTGAAAGCGTCTTGGGGAAGACAAAGCTAGCTGCACTGACAAAACCTTTCATGGTGCATCTTAAAAATGGAAAGGTGGGTTCATTTCATTTTCACAGTCGGCATAAATTTTAATCAGTTTACATAGGAAACGTTGAGAACATCACGTGAATTGAAACACGTGAGAGATGCTTTCATGGGTTATGTGAAAAATTCAGTAGCCTATTGTAGCTCTTCAGTGTTGCCGTCTTCATAGAAGTTCTACGCTTCCTTTCGTTATGCTGGAGTGATGATGCTGGCAGCGGAAATAACAGACAGGCAAAGGTCATTGGGTTGAGAGGGTGAACTGAATGAAGTGAACAAGCCTCATTTGCTGACTGGCTCCACGTTGGTAGATAAGACTCATGCTGGTTGTGAGATGTTTGAGCTTGAGCCAAAAACTGTTTCTCCGCTATCATGTCACGATTACTGTATATTATCCAGTATCAATAAGGAATAGTAGTAAAAGTGATTGTAAGATATCTTGTTTAAAGTGTCAGGAGAAGAATGGTACGATACTGGGAAATATGGCTGAACAAACCACTTTGACTTTAGGGACAGTTTCAACTTTTAGGTCTTCATGTTGGATCAGCGTGGAGTAAAAGACGTGTGTACAAGAGACACGTGAAGGATCAGTGTCTCCCCTGGTGTTGTTAGGTTATTTATAATGATGGCAGGCTGTGGCAGGACAAATACACTGAGTGGCTGTGGGCAGTCTATTTATGGTGGTCCTATCTGATGTTGTGGTGGAGCGCCATACATAAATTACATAGTGTATAGGAGAAAGTGTATGCTGATGTAATAGACAGCTCCTACCCATTATTGAGTCTGTTTGCTAAACAGTTGAGGGGTTTGCAATAATGATTATTAAAATGCTAATTTTAGCAATTGTAGCATTGTGGCCATGATATATTTTTGATTATCATGTATCTGTATTAGGCCACTGAGTGCAGAGAAATTACAATATGTTTAGTTGAGAGTGTGTTTAAGGTATTTTAGAAACAAAAAGTTTAGTTTGTTAAAAGCATCTCACTCAGATCATATATTTACAACAATCCACATCACATATGTTTCTATGTTTGTGCATGTGTATGCTGAAAACAGTATTGATTTATATATAATTTCCAGATTTAAACTGTTAGATATCATCATCTGCCTCCAGCATCAAGTGTTTCAGATTTCTTACATATGCCTGAGCTATAATCTTTGTCTAATTTTAATGCGTTAATACCAAAGTATGTTTACTTTATTTGTGACCTGCACTTGAGAGACTATATGTTATATTTATATGTAATGTACTGTAGATAGTGGCTGAAGTCATGTTTTCCCTTGTACATGGATGCAAGGGAAAACTGACACCCTTTGTGAGGTACAGCTCGTACTATAGGTAGATTGCTGCCTCACAACCTCCTTTAGCTACTCAGCCTGTCAAAGTGCCTTTTGCATTCACTGGTTGAATGCATTAAATTCATGTTGTTTTCCCTTTTGCACGTCTGCTGTAGGCAAAAGCATTTTATTCATACTGGTCCGAACCTGCAACCATCAAAAACCTGAAACGAGGACTGGCCAGCTTGTTGCAGTTACAGCAGAATACTGGGAAGGTTATAGAGGTAAACAGCAAGATAATTCTATTATCATATATTCTTTTATATATATTTAAGGGCATGTAACATCTTGACTTTTGTCTTTGAACAGAATGACGTGTCTGGAAGGTGCACTGTTGAGTACAAGGCGGTAAAGGGTCAAGTGACAAGAACCAAGAACCTGGATATGTGCAAGACGGCAGAGACGGGGTTCACCACACACAGTCAGGTTAGTCAGTATCCAAATCAACACACTAAAATATGAATGTGACTGGATCACTGATGCGCCGCGTGTCCCACTTCAGGTCTTAGGTGTGAGCAAGAAGTCGAGCTCCGTTACAGTGTTTACACTAGAGGATGGTTTCATCCGCTCGGCTGTGGCGGAGGAAACGCACGCACTGGCTCTTAACACTCGCAGATCTGTTGCAGCTAAAGTCGTGTCCAGGTAAAAAGTTAAAGAACAAATGAATCTATGGTGATGGATCCTATGTAGGCACACTGTACATGTAAATTTGATCCCGTCCCAGGCAATCACTCACACTGATAAGCAAGGGGGCCGGACCGCTGGAGGCTGCTGGGAAAGATGTATCTGCGGTCATCAAGTCGATTGATGCTAAACTGGCAGCTGTTGGTATCATAGCTGAGAAGATCAAAACCCAATGCAAGGGTTGTCCATCAGTGAGTTCACTTTCACTTTGTTTTCATACACAAACAGGTTACAGGCAGGTTACTTTGTAAATTCCCCCACTGTCGACTAATAAAGGATTATCTTCTCTCATCATCAAAATGTAATGTCTTTGGACATGCAACAAGACTAAATGTAAAATGAACTATACTATCTTAGCATGTAATGGTATTTATTAGGGGACATCCCTATCATACGGAGTTACCACTTTATCCTGAGGTCTCTATTTAAATGATCTGAGGACATGATTCACATGTATCAGGGTGTCTCCCCACCTATTTGCACACGGTGTAAGATAAGACTTTCTTGTCCAAACAAAAAAACTTTTTTTGAAAGCTACTTTTTATGAATTGTGTAAGTCATTATTATTGCAGGATATGTGGAAGTCTTTATTTTTATTATATATGCAACATAAAGTGCATATTGTGTGTCCTTTTTTTTTATGGACTGAAGATGATCTGACTCCTGACCCCCCTCTGTGATCTTCCTTTTAGCTCTTTGAACATTGGCAGGCTCAAGAGAAGCAGCTGGAGCCAGGGAGCCTGTCCAAAGCCACGGCTCCACGCAGCTTCCTGGCCCTCATCCAGGGCATTCGAAAAGCGTCCAAGGACGAGATCCTCAAAGTCCTGAGGAGTGCCAGCAAGACCTCTCTGTAATCAAGCTCCACCTCTTTTTCGTCATTGTTTGCCTCCTGCTTATACCATAACTCTGTTGCTTTAGTGCGTTAGTGTAACATTTAAACTTTATAATAATACAAGTCTCTAGGAGGATTAACTCACCATCATTTTCTCCTGCTGCTACCAGACCTCAGGCGGTGGATGCTGTGACCTCCTCCCAGACTCCTGCATCTCTGGATGCCATGCTTGAATTCCTTAACTTCACTGACTCCAAAGGTTTAGTGCTGCAGGAGAGATTTCTCTATGCATGTGGCTTTGCATCACATCCCAGTGAAAGAATGCTCCAGGCTCTACTGGTGAGTGTTGTGTTGGTCTTACCAGTGGTGTGTCTGTATACGTATATATGTGTGTATATATAGATAATTTTCCTCTCATAAATTTTAGCATGCTGGAAAATAAATTTAAAAAATAGAAGATTAGTCTAAAAATAATTACGAGCCTGCAATGTTTGCTATGAATTTATCCAATAAGAATTGTTCCCTTTTCAGGAAATTTCTAAAGGAAAGATCGGCAGCACTGACATCAAAGAATCTGTGGTCATCATCATGGGAGCACTCGTCCGCAAACTGTGTCAGAAAGGAGGATGCAACCTTCCAGTAAGCCTCTACGAAATAAAAGTCCACATATATCAAGCATCTTTCGTCTTTAGAAAGTCAAATTTGATTCGATCCGTAGGCAGACGAATGAGTTCCTGTTGTGTGTTTATCTTTCAGACAGTGGTGCAGGTAAAGAAGATGATTTTGGATGGACCTGACAGCACACAGGTAGAGTCTGAGGTCCAGATGTACCTTCTGGCTCTGAAGAACTCACTGCTCCCTGAGGCCATTCCGGTCTTCACCAAATACGCGGAGTCCGAGGTTGGAGCTTACAACACCATCGCCCTTACCTCCCTGCAGAGATATGACGTCAAGCTCATGACCGATGAGGTACGTCATAGTGTTCTGATGTTAACAATGTGTCCGTTTTATTGGATTTAGCAAACACTGAAATAATTTATTTCTCTGCCGTCTCAGGTAAAACAGATAGTGAACAGGGTCTACCACCAGAACCGACGCATCTACGAGAAGAACGTGAGAGCTGCCGCTGCTGACGTCATCCTAAGCAGCAAGCCCTCATACATCGAGGTCAAGAATCTTCTTCTGTCCATCGGACACCTGCCCCATGAAATGAACAAGTACATGCTGTCTAAGATCCAGGACATCCTCCGCTTCCAGATGCCAGCCAGGTGTTTACCTGACATCCAGATTAGAACTTTTCCTCGATAACACCCAATTAAAAATCTTGTGCTATAAAATGATCTTCTACTGTTTTTCAGCAAAGTCATACGCCAAGTAATGAAGGACATGGTTTCCCACAACTACGACCGTTTCGCCAAAGTCGGGTCATCATCCTCATTCTCAGGATTCATGGCTCGTAAGCAATCAACTAATATTTTAAGCCTACAAAAATGAAAACATTTGTTTGAAATATTTAGAACCTGATACCAAACAATGTGGTAAGGGGATATTACATTTCCTGGCGAGTTAAGGGGAAGTCACATGGATGCTAACAGAGTGCTTGTAATGACCCAAGCACACGAACAAACAAACAAAACAAAAATCTGCTCTCTGCAGGATCTGCTGACGTGACCTCCACATACAGTTTGGACATACTGTATTCAGGTTCTGGGATCCTGAGGAGAAGCAACATGAATATTTATGGTGCTAGTAAAGGAGCAATGCTACATGGACTACAGGTAGGGCACAACAGAGATAATTGGTTTTATACTCATGAGACAGTACCAAATACTTAAGGTCAAATATTTGTGAATATTCCTCTCGTCTTCTAGGTGGCAATCGAGGCCCAGGGTCTGGAGTCACTCATTGCCGTCACACCTGATGAGGGAGAGGAAGACCTGGAGTCCTTCTCAGGGATGTCAGCTCTGCTGTTCGATGTGCAGCTGAGGCCTGTCACCTTCTTCAGGGGTTACAGCGACCTCATGTCCAAAATGTTCTCCATGAGTGGCGAGCCCATCAATGTGGTGAAGGGTCTCATCCTGCTGACAGATCATTCTGAGGTAGGTCTCTACTGTGTTAAGTCAATCATCTATGATTTTTTTTTTCAGTAAATATCATGAAAAGACCAAATCCAGCAATGTTTTAGTCTTGTAATTGTCTTTGGGTCTGACCAACACTTCATCCTTAGAACATAATCTCTGTGAATCTTAATAAATTTGGAGTGTGACATAATCAAGTGTGATGTCGTTTTTTTTTTTTGTTTCTACTTTTTGACCCCATAGGTCATCCAGCTACAGTCTGGTCTGAGGGCAAGTGCAGAGTTCCAAGGAGGGTTGGCCATTGATATTTCAGGAGGCATGGAGATCAGTCTGTGGTACCGAGAGTCCAAGACCAGCGTCAACAACAGGTACGCTCCAGGGACAATCAAATAACCAACTTTTGTAGGTGTTTTTGTATTTTTCTGGTTGCCAAATTGAGTACATTTTAACACAACTGCGAAATGCTTATTTATCTCTCTCAATATGACGTAATTGTACTTAACATACCCTATGAGCTAACACGGGGCAAAGGCCTTGTGATAGACAATTCTTAGAAAACAACCTTTGTGACGGCTGCAAATAGGTTTCTGTTGATGTTGGATTTATGTGAACTTTAGAAAGCCTATATGTGGCTCTCTGAGTCACTTGCTCCATCAGCACGCTGGACCAGCTCCAATATTGTGCCCCACACCTGTCTCATTTTTAGGTTTCTGTGGTTATGACATCAGCTCTGTCTGGCGCTCTATTTTAAAACAGTCGGTGCACAACACTGGCTGCTGAAAGCGGGGCGCATCATTATGCCGGTGTCGGTTAACTTGCAGCATCTGGTGACAACACAAACAATCCCACCGGTTTTTGAAACATTCACATGTGGTGCGGTTTTCCTGTGCAGAGCAGGGCTGTGTGTATGTACAGTACAACAGTACTGTTTGAGTGCAAACCTATTTAAAACCAAACAGTGTCTGTTCATATTCTTCATCGTCGTCCGTTGGATTTGAATGCCTTTTAGTAGTTTTATTTTTTATATCATTAGTTTTAAATCTTATTTTTTTTGTATCCAGGCTTAATTTTTTGTACTTTTAGTACACATTTAGTATGCAGCTCTATATGTATATGTTAAATCGGTGAAAGATGGAAATAAAAAAATAACGCACAACAAACATATGATGCTATGGAAATAATATTATTTATAACTTCGGAGAACATGAAAACATTGTTTGGACAGAAGCCAGAACTTCGAGTTCTATTTCGAACATTTCCTGCCCTTCACCACTGTCGATCCAGGATTTTGATTTCAGGTTGAGCTGACCTGCGTGTGCAGTGGGGGGAATGGCAGAGGCAGGTGAATGGATCAGCATAGTTGTACTTCGTCCACTCTGATAATAGACTGGCAGTCTATGTATAGAAACAGTACAAACCACTTCTCTGCCAAGGCATGTCTCCATGTGCAAAGTATCAGAGGCTGGATTTTCGACGGCTTGGCACAGACTTTGCCTTAAAACAGACTGAGTGAGGTGGTTACATGGTTGTCAAACCTGTTAGGGTCTGACTTTTACTTTGCTTCTGGGTCACTGGTAAGAAAACATGACCTCAAACAAAGAAATGAGGGCCCATTCAAATTAGTCTTACCTAAGGTATGTGTATCTGGATACATACCTAAGATACTAGTATGTAGTATTATTTTGTGAAACTGTCCCTTTGTACACAGATCATTTGATTTTTACTTGCTTGCTCTTTCAGGGGAGCATTCGTGGTGACTGGTAACGTAACCGTTGACATGGACTTCATGAGAGCAGGGGTGGAGGTCAGCTTTGAAACAGAAGCATCGCTGGATTTTATCACCACTGTCCAGTTCTCTGATTATCCCTTCCTGGTGTGCATACAGATGGACAAGACCACCTTCCCCTATAGGTACTCTATAAGACCATTTCAATATTATTGAGGTTTGTGTTATTGAATGTGCTTAAACAAAACCTATTGTCTTATTCTTGATCTGTCCCTCTTTAGTGAGTACCTGACCAAATATGAAAGCCTGCCATCAGGGAAAAACGCTGTGACGCGTAGGAGGAAGAAGCTGCTGGTTCCCGGCTCTGAGTTTCCTCTTCACCAGGAGAACTCGAATATGTGCAAGAGGGTTTTTGACTCCAGCTGGTAGAGAAGCCATGAACTATCCAGGAGAGGGTCTTCGTTCTTATGGGCATGTAATTGTCACTCAGGGAGGGTTCACTGCATTCAGACAGCCGTCACACCTCCACCTCAAGCAGTGAGAGACAATAAGAGAGAGTACTGGCGAATGTTTATGTTTTTTTTTTAATGGCACATGCAGTGTTTACATTCCTGTGAGTATTTAAGTAATTATAACTGGACATTTTGTTTAAAATCAGGAATTTTTGGCAAAGGCTTTTTATGAATTTTTTTGAAAGCATATTTATGACAGACTTGATGCATAATACGGTTTCTGCATGAATAGAACCAATGTAATTTACCCCAGCACAGTTACAGTACAGATGTACATTACATGTAAATATCATACTGGAGACAGTGGATCGACTTCCCCATGAACAGAAAATGCTCCTTTCTGTCAACATTCCTTTTTTTTTTTAATTAAATGTGTCTATAATGGGAGAGTAGTATTTTGTTTTCTGTCTGTGTCTATCCATCCATCTATCCATCTATCCATCCATCTATCCATCTATCCATCCATCCATCCATCCATCCATCCATCCATCCATCCATTTAATGTCACATGTCAGGGGTCAGGTAGAAGTGGCGCTTTATGAATTGTTTATACCGAGATTTATTGTCTGTAAAAATGATTTCATCACATTCTAAATATATTTATAGTACATTTCATTTTTATAGTGTTGCTGATAGAAAGCCATTTAAGATTTTCGTTTTGCTCTGTACTGTGTAGGTGGTGTCCACAGTGGCAGTTAGTTTAGTTGTTTTTATCTGGGCTGTTTAGTATATCAGACAAAATGGACCGTTAGTGACCTCAATGGAAAACACGCCTCCAGGTGAGGCAATCAATCTTGACTTCACAGCTGTGACATCAGAGCCTCCACTGGCATCCAAACACAACAACTGGGCCTTAATGTAGATTCTTTAAAAACCACTGAGAGCAGCTGGGGGCCAACCAGTGTCTGCCAGTCTCTCTGCATCCACGGCAACCAAATAAACACAGCAGCAAACTGTCAGGTTGAACTTAAGCCTCGGCCCGGGTGATGTTTCAGTGTCACCAGAAAGCTAACCCTGCAGGCTGGCCGATGCCAAATGTGTGCTTCTGTTGGCATAAATCTGTTTGATTGCCTTTCACCCACGCCGTTTTACTTTTCTGTGTTTTCATTGGTTCAGCTTCATCATATAAAATTGCAGACTGTTATAATAATTGGGACGGAGAACATTTGAGATAGGAGGGAGAAAGAAATAAACTCAAAATGTAGACGGATGAAGTGACAAAATAATGAAATATAGAAATATATGTGAATATTCAGATATATATTCTATCAATGAGACACGAAATACAAACATATGTTTAAGAATTAATTGCATCCGTTGAGTTGTGAGGGTTAGACGTAAAGTTATTTGGTCATGGTATCGCTCATATATTTGTATATGTGTGTGTGCGTGTGTGTGTACGTGCGTATGTGTACGTGTAAGATGCACCTGGTTTGAGGGCTCACATCTCACATTCAAAAACAAACAGCAGCAAAACTAGACGTCACTTGATTTAAATTCACGGAGACAAGCGTGTCCAGTAGCTTGCATTTTGAATTTATTGCAAACATATGTAGACCTGTCGGTCTACATTACACGCATTCATCATACTCGTTACTTTCAAGTGCCTAAGTGCAAACACAGCACTTACTTCTCCTTTCAAGTTGCCGCTCTGCTGTCATCCAGACCGCAGTCTTTTTCGGGGTCAGCCATCCAGCACAGTTGACATCCATCAAAAACAATACAATGCCACTTCATGCCTGTGTGGCCACTAAGGCATTTAATTCAATATGGGCCCCTTTACTTTAAACTTTCAATAACTTGCACATGTCTCAAACCATCTCACCTTCAGTTAACCATTGTTCTTTATGCAAAAGCAAGCATTAATACAGTCACATATTTAACCTCCAAGTCAGTAGAGCTGAAGAATGTTTTCAAACTATGTTACAGTGCATTTTTTGGGCAAAGTTCATCAGCAATTATTACAAAGATTTCACTTTACAATACGTTTGATAGAGTGCTCCTGCAGTCACCAAGGTGTACAGCCATTCACTGCTGTCACAGTTGGTGACAAAATATTGACAATCCAAGTGCATTAAGTACATTATTATTCACAGATTAAGGTCATACAAGAAACTAATAATATCCATGAAAAGGCTTTTTGTCAGTTTTATGTTTATAAAATCAATATGTAGCCAGTTGGTTGGAGCTTAGAAATTGAAACTAATTTTTCACAGGGTTTCAAAATGATATGTAAATGTGCTCAAATAAATTATCTAAAATTAGTACAATATTTTTTTTTATATTTTCCACCTTGTTCAAACACATAATTTCAAAAATCTATGCCAAGAAGTAGACTATCACATCTCTCAGTTTAAACTCGTTCATACTAAGAAAATACTTGTTTAGTTATTTTTTTCATTTCTCAAATGTTAGTCTTACACAACAGATCCGTTATGTTAGCACTCTCAACTGTTCTCAACTGGTAAATTAATTTAGAATAATAATTTACATATAATTTATTTTAATTTTCTTAGAGGCATATTAACATGTATTCCACAGAATTCGGGTTCATAGACTGACCAGCAGCTCCAAATACCTTTAAAATGTCATTTTTAAACATGCTAACAGTAGCAAGATATATTTTGCATTATTTCCACATGGGATGCTGATTCAATTCAAAGTACAATAAAGCACAGTGATCTTTGGGCCCTGCGGCATATTCAAAAGGAAACTGGATGTTAAAAAAAGATTTAATTGGGCAGAAAGAAATAGTAAAAAAAATCTTATCCCAGGGTGCATGTCATCAGTTAATGAAGATTTTTTAGGAAACCTCACTTTATGATTAAGTGGATGAGTGGTTTAAACAAGGGGAAATGGCACTGCGGAGCATATAGACACCCAGCACACGCCTATGTACAGTCCGTCCTGTCTACAGCAAAGTAACATGACTCCTCGTTGTACGATCACAGAATGCTGAAATGCCGTACATAACTCACAGCCACACATGCAAACACACTCAGACACACACGCACAAACTCCCATCTCATTATACAAAAGTATAAAATAAACTAAGACCAATAGAGGAAATTATCCCCTAAATGTCTGAGCTGGCTCTGACTCATTAGACCCAACACTACTTAATGATTTAAGTATACTGTCAAACCAGAGTCCCAGCTCTGCTTCACCTGTTCAACACACTATGTGTGTGTTTCTCTGTGTATTCCACTCTCAACATACTGGGAGTGTGCAATAAAAACAAAAACCAGCTCATACAGCACATCAGTTGTGCAGGTATTGGCAGCTTTCTGTGAGTCATGACACGGGTAGAACTAAAAACATGGAAATGTTATTGCTAGTGTAAAAAAGTGACGAGGAGTGTTGCTAGATGCACATATTATTATTGCATGTTTATATTTTGGCCGCAATTGACGTGAAATCTTCAAAATGCAATATTTTGAAATAAACCCTCCTTTGACTGAAGTTGCTACAGATGGTACGATTAAACACTACACCTTAAATTTGATCAATTCAGCGCAGACATATGGTCCCTGACCTTAAGAAAATGTGTAAAGTATGCATTATACTGTATGTTGTAGTTGCTGTAATTAATTATCCTATTGTTTGAACCCTCATGCCCCTTATTCCCATTGTGCTCAACACATGATTCCCATGGGACACTCTCCTAAGCCCTCTTTAGAATCCATCAAACATATGTAGACAGGATGATTAAACCACCGTGACCCCTGTAAGATTAGACAGCAATTCTACTGTTCTGTGACTGGAATTGAATTGAATCTGCATTGCTTCTACAGGAGGGTGGACAATCAGTAGGAGCCTCCTGTTATGAGATTTCCCAATGGTTTTGAGCATACACTCCAGCTGCAGATAAAAATGCAAACCATTGAGACCACTAGGCCAACTCAGCCTGAAAGGACCCCTTTCTAATTTCGAAAGATTCTTATTTTGCTGCAATACTATCATTGACCACTAGGATAAAATGGTAGCAAGCCCATGTTAATGAGTTGTGTCCAGCTCCTTATAAATCCATTGTTGGGATCAGTGGGATCAAATGCAAGAAACAAAAAAAAAGGTTTCCTCAAACATAACATCAATATGAATTTACGTACAAGTTATAATGATAAAATTGTGTTTTTGCTAACGATGAGTAACACTGAATTGTAATAGACCTGCCCTGTTTCCTTTTGAATAGACACATTGTGGGGCCCAAACAGCACTTCAGCAGGGATAAGTGTTCTAGACAGCAGCTGAATGGAAAGTATTTCAAATCTGATTTATATAGAAACGTGGCAGAGCATCAACCAGAAGACTGAGCCAAATGCCTTTGCCCTACAAAGTGCTGCAATGCATAGATACAGTGTTGTCTGCTGCAAGGAGACACAACACAACATAACGGGAGGGGTCAGAAATTGTTTTTTGGAAGTTGTCCTTGGAGTGGATCACGGGGTGAAGTGATGGAGAGGGGGGAGACAACTGCACTTACAGTGACTGAATCCAGATTCTTCACGGGAGAAGCCTAAAGGTGATACAGCAGAAAGAAAAACAAACAATCACATCAGAAGGATGCAGTGTTTAAAAAAAAGAAGTAGACAACATGAATCAGTTTTCATCATCTCTTTTTTTTACGGGCCACAGTCATAAACCCGTGTCACGCAGTGACTTTTCAGTTTCCTGACTGTGAACCAGCTGACCAGATTCAGACGCGGGCACGCCACTCGATTTGTTTACGTAGGAGTGCTGGAGGTTGGCGCAGCTCTCCACCTCCTTCTCCCCGATTAGGAAGAAGCAGAGGGGGAGGGGGCTATAAAAAGTTGACCCCATCTCAGCCCCACAGACTTGCGTCCAAGCTGGAGCTGCAGCAGCATCTGATCTCTCCGAGCAGCTGTCCTCTCCCTGCATCAGCACAACAAATACTTAACATTGCCTGACCTTTTCCTCCTGCATCACTATCTCAGCCATGCCCCCCGCGTCCCTCTGCCCCAAACACCCCCACCACCACCACCAACTACACACACACACACACACACACACTGCGTTCCCCTTCACACCACTACTCAGTCCCATGCTAGGGCCCCCTGCCTGCCACACTCCCAGCTGACGTGCTCTGATACATTAGCTGTGAATGGACTGCCACGAGTTGTAAGTGTGTATCTATAGATTTATGAGAAACTGACAATTATTTTTTGGTTTGAGGTGTCGGCTGCACCATGTATGTGGGCGGGGGGAGAGGGGGGGGTCATCGCTACTCTCCTTATCAAAGAGAGAAACTCATTCTTCTTCTCAAAGTGGGGAACTTAACAACCACGTCCAAGCTGGAGCTGCAGCAGCATCTGATCTCTCCGAGCAGCTGTCCTCTCCCTGCATCAGCACAACAAATACTTAACATTGCCTGACCTTTTCCTCCTGCATCACTATCTCAGCCATGCCCCCCGCGTCCCTCTGCCCCAAACACCCCCACCACCACCACCAACTACACACACACACACACACACACACTGCGTTCCCCTTCACACCACTACTCAGTCCCATGCTAGGGCCCCCTGCCTGCCACACTCCCAGCTGACGTGCTCTGATACATTAGCTGTGAATGGACTGCCACGAGTTGTAAGTGTGTATCTATAGATTTATGAGAAACTGACAATTATTTTTTGGTTTAAGGTGTCGGCTGCACCATGTATGTGGGCGGGGGGAGGGGGGGACTCAAAGAGAGAAACTCATTCTTCTTCTCAAAGTGGGGAACTTAACAACCACATCGAACTAATTGCAGAACATAGCATCACACTGCTAATTCTGAATCTTTACTCTTGACTCCAATAAAAGTCTTTCTGTATCTAATCGTAATAACAGCCCTGTGCATATAAACACTTTAATGGCCTGCAGCCGTCGTTAATGTCATTAGCTACACCTGTTCTCTCCTGCTAGGACACATCAATGTGTCTGCCATAAGAAAAAAGTCTATTAAAGGTGCTGCTGAACGTGGTTGGTCAGGAGCGAGTGATGGTGATGGTCACTTGGCAAGAACCACTGTTGGGTTTACAAGAGAAGGAGTTTTAATACGTCCTTTGAGCAGGGGTCATTCTTGAGGGCAGACTGAGCTGTGACAAGATGCAAACGGCAGAGGTAAGAAGTACAAAGGAAACAAATGAAGTTTTATCCTGAATGTTTCACTTGGATGCCAAAGTCACCACAAACAAAACTGTTTTACTGAAGGCGGCGACTACCTTATGCTGGAACATAAATATGACACAGTAATTTCTCTAATAAAGTTCATAATAATAAAGTCACCCTAATGGAGGGTTAATAGGTTATTGGTAATGATAAAAAAAAATCACATCTCTGTTGTGCATCACCCAGTTTGGCTCTGCCAGGCTATAAAGATTTACTTTCATGCCACAGGTTGTCCTTGTTTTCCAATGGCTCAGATTGCATAGCATGGTTAAAGTGCGGAATTACAATTATCAATGACGTTGTTGTAAATTAAGTTGAAAAGATGTTGCAGCCTAAATGCAAGATAACTGACTCAAGACAGCACAAACCTGAACACTGTTGTAAGTAAATTATGTTTTTTTTAAACTGTGCAATTAGGTTATTTTGATGTCTGTAGCTACTTTAGCATTCATTTATCTGATTTTGAATATTTTTGAAATGTGGACAGACGTTTTCATGATACCGTACACCCCTATATTAGGACTACTATCACATTACCTTTTATCATTATTTAGCCCTGAAAGTCCATCGGCCTAAACCCATATACTATCGTGTATTACATATATAAACACACATATTTATATAGGTTAGACATATGTCAATATATGAAACTGTTGCAATTTTAAATATATACGTGGAAGCTTAATGCGTTTCTACATATATTCAGCTATTAGAAAGTCTGATGAAATGTCGAAAACAAGAAACAAACACATTAACGGGACTGTAACGCGATCTGAGTATAGTATTTTATAACACTGATTATAGAATAACTTGACGGAAGGTGTCACTGACTGGAATAGTTTCCCGTGACACTTTCCAACCCTGAGAATAAACCATGTAAACAAACTCGTCTCACGCCATCAAAATAGCATGACGGTGTGTAATGCAGAGAAAAGGGAACGCAACCAAAGTGCTGTAGGCCAGTGGGTCCAGTCTCCCAGTGGAGTCCGGTTACCTGCCATGAAGCTGCTGCATGTCTATTAACAATGACACGCCAATGCATGCACGTTCAATTCTGCCGCTCCACTCATCTGCTGCATTTTTTAAAAACATCAAAATATGTAACATATCGATGAACACAAACACATGTTCAGGACCACTGAGAAGAGAGAATGTTAAAACAGAAGATGGACTCAGTACCTAAACACCTGGGACCCAGGTGAATGTCCATCACTGACATAGCAACTTTCACTCTCAATGTGGAATTTGGACAAGCTTACATGTATGATGAGATATTTTCTTGGTCACCGATGCTCCACTACAAAGCTCATTGTTGTTCCATCAAATGAAGGAGGCGCGATGATTCTTGGACCTTGTTGCGTCGTGATGCTGATGACTGGTTTCTTCTCAGTGCTCGCTCCACCCCCTCTGGGCGTCACGTGTCCCAGACCCACAGGTAGCGGCAGTGGCCCCTGCGGAGCCTCTCCAGTTGCACTGTAATACGCTCTCTCCGCACCTGTTGTGTTCGATTCCAGCCGAGGACTTCTGGCACCTTTTAACTTGTCTCCACCTGCATCCTCAAAGCGACAAGGGGACTGCGACACAACCACCTGTGCGGGGAGAGTGGGCGAGGGGATGAAGCTCGGGCAGATCATGTAGGTCGGGGCGTACGCTCCTGGGCTCAATGTCAGCGGGGACAAAGAGAGCGGCACAGGTGTGACGGGTGCCACAGGCGAATGGGGCATGGGTACATCCACGTACTGGCCCGTCTCGGGGTCAAACAGACGCTTAGTGGTCGGCTGTATGGGAGTGTCCACCAGGTAATAATGTCCTGTAGTGGGATCCAAAAGCATCTTGCGCTGGGTTTGTGGGAGTGAAGTAGGAGGTGTCATAGACGGGTCAGAGGGAGAGATGCACAACACCTGCTGCCGGCTCTGTGGTCCTGTTGTTGTTGTTGCTGCTGCTGCAGGATGGTGGCAGATGCTTGCAGCTGGATACTCAATGATTAAAGGAGACCTCTTCTGCTCAGGTGTCTTTCTCTCACCTGCGTGGGCTCGACTGATGTCGAAATTCCCCTCCCTCGAAACAGGATCCTTATTCACCACTTTGATTTCGCTTGTGTACCCAACCATACCAGGTATGGTTAAATAGTTCTCCGAGTCTGAGCATCCCTGGGTGACTGTGGGATTAGTGGGAACGACTCTGACCTTTGCCTGCTCCACCTGGACTTGTTTCGGGGGCTCTATTTTCACTGACAGTGGCGCCGCCGGTGCACTGTAGCTTTTCATGGTCGAGGATGTTTGCGGCACAGATCTTTGTGGACTAGCGTTGCTGACTGAACTGATGCTGACGTGTGCCTTTCTGCCGTTGCCAAAATTGAGGACACTTCTGTTAGTGAACGTTTTGCTCTGCTGTGATTGTGTACTGTCATTGGCGTACGCCACCTGTAGGAGGTTCACAGCTCCTTCACGCTCTGGCTGTGGTTTGTCTGTTTCTGTGGTGTCTATCCGGTTTGTGTTTGTCACCTCCAGCTGCTCTGCTCCCTGCTCCTCTCTGGCGATCAGCGACAGCACGTGGCTGCCGGCGATGGGCTGTGGGGCCTGAGCTTTTCGCTTCCACTCATTTCTATCAAAAACATAGAGCTGCTCCATTGTTTTGACGGCAGCTTTGAGCTTCTCTATTGCAGCCTGTTTGGGTATTGCAGGCTCAAACCTGTCCTGCCTCTGTTTTGCCACTTTGGTTTCAGCGTGTGGTGGGATTTCCAACTGGTCTGCATGTGGCGGTTTAGACACAATGGGAGGCACCCTGCAGTGTGATGGTGCATTTTCACTTTGTGACGTTTCGCACGGGATGTTTGCCCCAGCTGTGCCTGATTTAACATCTGTTTTCACCGACTGACATTTAATCACAATTGGAGACGGCAGTAAATGTTTAACTGGTTCTGTTTTATGCTTGTCCTCAACTCTGTCAGCTGCCGTGGTGCATTTATTGTCTCTATTACCCAGCGACACGAAGCGGTATGAGCTTTTTACCAATTTCCGCACGTCCCTGACATGATAGATTGGTGTCTGAAACTTGCATTTGGTGTCGCGTATGTCCCTGACGGTGAAGTTTGGAAGTTTGTCCGTGGTAGATAAAACATGATATTTAGTGTCGCCTGCAGACCTGAACGTGTTGACAGTGCTGTAACTTATTTTTGGGGTTAACAGGCTGGCAATATTCAACATACAGCCTTTATTCTCTTTCACGCTTCTCAGGCGTATTTTTATTTCAGGCCTCGGCCACCCCCCCTTCTCCAGTGCATCTTTACTCATCATTTTCCCATTACTGCTTGTTCCCAACTCTTTTTCGAATTTCTGCTGGCAGCTGGGCACAAACAGCAGTTTTGTCAGCATGCTGCTGCTGGGGTCTGTCTCTTCCTTTGCAGTGGGCTGCGTGTCACTCACTGCTGTGGGCTCGGCCTCCTTCGCAGGTTCATCTGCTTTCACTGAATGTAATGCAACACTTGGACTGTGGCTGAGTGTTGATGCTTTTGGTTGCTCGTTTTGTCCTTTATCTGACTCATCCAGTGCCTCGGAGGTCTTCTGCTCCTCCGCAGGCCCACAGGAGCTGGGCCTGCTGCCCTCCAGGCCTGGATCATCTGCAGAGTAAACACTCAGCCCTGAGCCTGACTCAGAGGTCTGTCTTTGCAAGCCTCTCCCCAGACTCCTCTCCATTTTGCGCTCCTCCTCAAACTGCATCTTCTTGGAGATGACGTTTTTCAGCAGGCTTGATGCAAACGTTGCCCTTTTGTGTGTGTCCCCCGTGTTCTCCGCTCCTGGTCTGACCAGCGCGGTCACGCTGAGCTCGCTGGACTGTGAGTCGATGGAGCATCTCGGACGCCTGCTTCCTTCAGGTGCTTCAACATTACAGCGGAGATTCAGAGTCACCCCTCGTTGGTTTGGACTTTGGAGCTCGACGTTCCTGCTTGTCGCCTGTTGAGACGTCCCTCTGTTGTTCGCTCCGTGCATTTTGGGTTGTGGAGCCTTGGGGTCGGCGGCGGACTTCCCACCGTGTCTCCTGCCCTGCACGCTCCGGCTCATCTCCAGCCGCGCGCTCGAAGTCTTGTGCGCAATTACGCTGCGCTCTCTCCCTCTCGACACCTTCCCACAGTTCCAGTCCACGTACGCCGACCATTTATTCAGCCCATATTCAGACATGGACGACTCACTGGAGGTGCTGAGGTTAATGGCGTCAAAGTACGGACACGCCAAGCTCCGGAAAGACCTGGCGGTTAAATTACGCACCTCCTTATCGGCGTCATCCAGTTCGCTGATGGAGCTGGACGCGCCGCTGGAATACTCGTTAATGTCTTTCCGTCTCAGTTTGGTTGCCAGGTGCTGACGGCCCGGAGCGGGGATGAAATATTGGGGTCTTTCGTTTAGTGGCCCCGCTGTGGCGCCAGAGCTCACAAAGGACAAGTGGCTCCTGTCTCCTCCGAAGTGTCCCGTGTAGTCACAGGTGCTGCTCGCGGGGACACCTGCGGGCGCGTGCACCGCTCTGGAGGAGGTTTTTATCGACAGATGAATTTGGCCCTCATTCGCGTCCCCGCTTTGGTTTTGGCACGCGCTCTCGTCTGAGCTGGCGCATTTGTCCGAGTCGCCAAGATCACTCTCCTCCTCCTCCTCCTCCTCCTCCTCCTCCTGCTCGGTGCTGACAACCGCTCCACCAAGATTAGACTGCGCTTTCGGCGGGCCCCTGCCCTCCTGTGCCAAGGTCCCCTCCTGCGCGCCGTCGCCCTCGAAAGAGGCGTAATCCACAAAAGAATAAACCAGGTTGTCGTCTTCAAACTCCCAACAGGTCCCTCGCCCCAGGTCGTAGTCCACGTCGTGGTCCAGCTCGGTCAGCTGGATTTCGTGCGTCGTGATGTAGTGAGACTCGTCCTCCACGGTGTCGGAGCCGCAGTGGTCGGACGCCACCGCGCTGGCGCCGTCGTCGGACTCCGTCTTACTGTTCAGGTACATGTCCGTGTACTGGAGCTCATCGCTGTCACTGCGCACGCGGTCACTGCAGTCACTCGGCTCCGGCTCGACCCCCAGCTGCTTGTCAGTCTCTGACCCCCGATCAGTGCTGGGAGGCTTGGTCAGAGTTCCCAGCGGGGTCTCTCCGGGGACGGATGTCTGCTCGTCCCCGGTCCCCTGCTTCAGACTGTCGCATCTGATGACAGACAGGTGGTCTCCCTGCCCAGTGAAAGTCACTTTCACTGTTTTCATGTCCAGATCCACATAGTTCGACAAGTCGCTCTTTGTTGTCTCGCTCTCCGTGTTTTCCTTCTCTTTCTTCTCTGGGAGCAGCTTCCTGTGAAGTCCGGTGTCATGTAGGTAAGTGAGAGTTTCCTCCGCTGCTTCCATCTAGTCCGGTCTTACCGTCAGGTGGTCCTCGTTTACGATGTTATCCTGACACAGGACGGAAAACTCTGCAGGCTGACGGGAGACGGCAGGACGGAGCGCGAGGAGGGTGGGTGGCAGAGAGCGAGAGAGAGAGAGAGAGAGAGAAGGGGTGGGGGGGTGGGAGGAGTGCCAAGGAAAACCCCCACGATGATTTATCACATAAGGAGACGCTGTCTTAAACTCTTTAGAACTCTTTCAAAGTGTAAAAGTTTTCAGACAAAACTCCAAGATTCAGCACCTGACCCAAAAGAACAGCTCCTTTCTACTGCGCCAATCTATCATGATTACGTTTCCACTCATTTGACAGACCCCGCCCACCTGTCACCTGCAACTGTAACTCTTACTCTCCTTGTACTCCAAACTGATGTTTAATTACACACACACATACACACACACACACACACACACACACACACACACACACACACACAGACATATATATATATTATCTTTGAGTACTGAAACAGGTCTAGAGCAGGAGTGTAGTCTGACCAGGCGTACATTCAGGTTTTTCATTTATACCAGCATAACAAAACCAAACAGCTGAAGTTTGGGGAAAACGTAGCCTGTAGACTGGTCTCATGTCACTTGATTTCTGTTGAGTTGTGTTGATGGCAGTGTCAGAATCTGGTGTCAAATTAATGCACAGCCTCATCCTGCACTTAAATAAGTAGATATCAACTTTTGTTGTTTCTTATCTCTGCTGAACTAAAAATGCATTGCGAATGAAAAAAATGAACAGTAACTATTGGCAATAACAATATCTGTGAGGCAAGAATGCATCAGTGCTGTGCCCACTCAGTGAACAGCTGTCTCGTCTGAATGGAGAGAAATCTTCACCAGCTGGTGCCAGCCAGTTAAAAAGAATTTACTATAACTTTGTCGATTCATCTGATGCTGATCAACGTTTGTGTCAGACTTTCCTGTCCTTATTTAAGACTAAAAATAAAGATATTTACAAAGGTGTGTGGAGAAACGTTTGCCATCCAGAAAAACACAGAACCAAGCTGTCTTGCATGTTAATGATACAGTTTTTGGAGCTCTTGTCAAGTGTTGAAGACGCAAGTGTTGTTTCTGGACAGGGCCCCAAATTGGTGGTATGCAGCTGGGAGGGGTTGGGCCAACAGTTGCTCCATGTAGAGGGCACACTGACAGTAATATCAAGGACAGAGGCCATTGGTATTAAGCCTTTGTCACCCTTAAATCCCTCTTTTACCCTCTGTGTCATTTAGGTGTTACTCTCCTTTTTTCCATGTGTTGCACTAAAGTATAGTTTTTTTAAAAGATCCTTTTAGTCCATTATTGTTGTGTCCCGTTTGCGGCCTATTGTTATTACATGTATTACATGTCTATGAGTTTTGATCTTTTTAATCAAGAGATATTTCTCCTCTAAATCGTTAATCATTTTCAGTATTAATGTGGTAAAATAATTTTTCTTATGCAGGTTGGAAAGCATTTTTGCTTTCCAAAAATCTTTTTTTTCTGCCTAAACAAACAGCAGTAAACTAAAGGTCATGGTGCGAGGTTGGACTGCTGAAGTAAAATTCAGTCTGTGCCAAACCATGAGCACACAGGTTAAACTGACCTCCACAAATCTGATAAAATTAGGTAGCTATCTAAAATGGGGACATCACTCACACAAGCATGTTGAGATCAGTTTCTTCCTGTGGCTACATTAAACCAGCAGGAGTTAAATCATGAGCTCCATTAATCATCACCACCACTGTTCCAGCCAGTTGTAGGTTTCACTCCTGAAGTCCAGGAAACATTTGTGGTTTTACAGTTATTTAGTTCACACGTTGATAGAAACGTTGGTAAAGGCACACACACGCACACACATACTGTACACAAATACTTCTGTCTTTGTGAGGATACTTATTCACCTTTTCCATAACTCCTTCCTCTAACCTTAACCATCACAACCTAACCATCGCAACAACATGACTAACTTCATCCCTTACACCACCCTAAACCCAATTCTACTTTTAACCCTATAATGTCTTATCTCTCAAACAGCAGTCACACAAGGAAGTTGAAATCACGAGGACCAGTAAAAAATTCCTCACCTAATCAAAATGTCCTCACTCCATTGGATCTGAGGTCAGCTGTTGTAATAACTATAAATCTATATTTATATGGCTCTTTTCTAGTTTTGTCCCAAGCTTTAAAGTGCAGTTTTGCCATCTAGCCAGTCAAAAACACATTCTCATAGTGCATCGAGTCACACAGCAAATACTGCAGTGTTAACAAGTGTTGATTTTATGAGAATAGATTTTGTGTGCAAGTGCTGGTCAGTCTATCATCATAAAATCCATGGAAAATAAGAAAATAAATAAACAAATGGTTCCTATGCATTTTTTCAGTTAAAATGTATCCAGTTCACAGGGCAGCAGCTGGATATCCAATCAAACACATTCAACTGGTTAGATGACATGATGACTAAATGAAATGAAATGTGGTTAAAACCAGTGGTTAAGGACCAGAGATTTTAATTTGGATCATGCAACCATCTCAGTATAAAATATATAAATGAATGTATAGAATATTAATCTGTGGAACATCTAGTAACTATAACAAATGATAAATGTGCTGTAACTCCATCTGTAAGTTGCAAAAAATTTCAAAGGTCAAAGTTCAAATGATAAACGTTTTGACCAGAAACTGCCAAATGTAATCACTCACTTGCCAGAAAAGTATGAAACTTCATAAATTACTATATTAATGGATAAAAAGTATGAGTGAAATTATTATTTTTTTTTATTTCACCTGAAGTATAAGTTAAATTGCGTGTTTAAAAGAAACAATATGTTGGTTTTATGGAAGTCTGCAACATGGAGCAGTGCCAGTGACTTTCGGATACTGAGCCCTCTGCAGCTTCTGATTGGGAACAGGAGAAGTCTGAGAGCTTGAACACCTGCTGTGAAGCAGTCACCAGCAGCCAGACACTGCACTTCTCCAGGTTACCCCCACAGCCCACAACCCCCAGCCCAACTCTACCCCAGCCCTCAAAGGTTTCATGGTTGGAAGGGTTAAAGGTCATCTTTGGATTTGAAAGTGTCATATGTAAGGGATTAGAGCGTTCAACCTAAACCACTGATAATGACAATTCACTTAAGGACGATAAATGATCACTGCGAGCGTTTCTATCACTTACTCCCTGTCCAGTTTCCCAGTTATATGTTCAACATCAGACAAACTACCCCAATCAGATGGCACCAATGTTTTCATAGATAAAATCTACACGTGGGGGTTTCAATAAAATCTTTGTGCTTCATTTTATATACCGGATCACAGAATAGCTGCAGACTAACTGCCTAAACGTACATTACATACTGACTGCTTATTTGACTTCTTTAGCAAATGTCATGGTATCAGTTACAGCGGTGCTGTGTTCAGCAGTCGCACTCTTCAAGAAAGCTGTTTAACAAGTGTAAATCGAAACAAAATAAAAACGCCATAGACAGTATTAGTAGTACTGAGCAATAGATACTGAGATTACACACAGTATCGATGTAAAGCATGCCTCTCAGTGAGCGTTCAGAGGAGCATTTGAAATTGGGTGAATACAGAACAGAACATGTCACTACCAATCATTCGAATAACGATGAGCATGAGGAAAATTAGCATGAGTGTTCTCTGTAGAAACATATCACATTCAATCTCTATGGGACACAAATTACTTTTATTAAACTGTTTTTAAGTTTTGGTAGGTTTGAACTCTTCGCACAACCTGTTTTGAATTCGCACCATTAGATGCTGTATGTGGATATGTGAACAAAGAATAAGAAACAAGCTTACTTCAGTGTGTTCATAAAGTCGTACAGACACACAAGACAAGCAAAGTTTATTTTATATTAACAGAAATTCAAACTTTTTTTGGCTTTATAGTTGTTCACAGATCCTAAATTACATCTGTTTGGTTGTCTAGAAAGAAATAGTGCGGACATGATTGCTGTGGCGTCATTCGGTTTCAGCTTGCACGTGTCCTGAGTGTTTCAGTGATACTCTAACCTAAAAACAGCAATGCTAGACGCAGAGCTGTCGTGAATTATGCCAGCAATGGCAGACATGTACGGTTGCTCCCTCCTGGCAATGGGGGTTTGGTTTCACTTATGCTCATCGACTACTGGTCCTCCAGCAAAGGTCAGCACCTTGTTAGGATCTGCTGCCACAACTATCAACCCTATTGTTGCATGGGTCCCCCTTTCAACCAACGGTGTCACCGCGTTCCTTTAAAAATTATTCAAAGTGAATGCAGTGGAGAAAAAAATGAATAAGCTTGTGAATATAGTCACTGAACAGGCATGACACAGTAAATTGCTTCTTTTTAAATTAATTTTACAAAACAACCAAATGAATGGAAATTAAGCTCTATCTACATGTGTTTTACATTTTACATTTTTACATTTTCATTTAGATAGATAGATAGATAGATAGATAGATAGATAGATAGATAGATAGATAGATAGATAGATAGATAGATAGATAGATAGATAGATAGATAGATAGATCTTAGTTTTGATTCACCCTGGCTATAACCTCGTTATCAAGTTGTCAGCAGCTTCCCTCTAGTGGTACGTTCATGTAACTGCATACATACGCCACTGCACCACTGCGTTGGATGCATTTGGTCCAGTGAGGAGCTGGTACCAAAGACAGTCTTATCCATCCTAATTGATCAGTCCAACGTTCAAAATATACACAAAAGTTTTTTTTTTTAAATAAAAATAAGATATCTGTCACGTGAGATGCTACAGTAGAATCCTTTATATGTATAGTTTGATATAGTTGATAAGTGCTTTGTGTGATTAGTGTTTCAGTGGATGCTGGCGGGAGGAGACGCAGTGAGTGGTCCTGGCCGCTGCAGCCGTGTCAGCCTGTGTCAGGAGTCTCCAGCACAGTGCTGCATACTGATGTCAGCCGGGCGCGTGAAGCACTGCTCTAGCAACGGGCTCGTGTCATCGCTCCTCTAACACTCAGCAACATGACATCCGCACAGACGCTGCTCGCGCTCTGCGCCTTTCTGTGCGTTTATGGCGCAGCCGAGTCCAAGAGGACATTTTTGCAATACTGTGTATATTGTATTGTCGGTGTAGAATTGATTCTTTCAGATGTGTGCGGTGGAGGAGAGCATTCAGTTGCAGCGGTGCCCTGCGGAGTTGGCACTGGGTGCGTCTGGGACATGGGACATGGACATGTAGTGTTGACACATGTCCCAGTCCGAGTTTGGCTTTGACTGATGTGTTTGTACTCCAACAGGAGCATGGTTAATGGATCTATCCCTGAGATTACCGAGGGGATGTTTGCACTCATGCCCTCTCTCCAGCTGTTGTAAGTGCATTTTTTATCATTCATCTGATTAGGCAGACACACAGGAGCAGCAAAAGTATAAGGTTTAGCAGTAATAAACTTTTCCTGTCTGTATTTTTTTTTTTTTGAATGTACAATAGCTCAGTGACTGAGGTTTGTTTGTTTTTTCCAGGCTTCTTAATGCAAATGCTTTGTCCACAATCAAAGATGATGCTTTCTCTGGTCTTCCACACCTAGAATATTTGTGAGTATCATTTAGCAAAACACACTGCTTCCTTACTGTAACACAATAGATTCATATGCTTTACATCATGCTGAAAAGAAAAACCTAACTCAGATCACTTAATAATTAATTCCATGGCCAAATCTTGCCACCAATCTTCTGTTCACTGTGCAGGTTCATTGAAGGAAACAAGATCGAAACAATCACCAAAAATGCCTTTCGGGGTCTACGGGATTTGACTCATCTGTAAGTCTGTGTTCGTTTACCCAATCAAAAAACACGTTTTCTGCTTCAAACCCATTAGCAGAACCTGCAGCACCGACATGTAACTATTAGATCAATGTTGTCTTTCTCCTGTGTCTCTCAGCTCCCTTGCCAATAACAAGATGAGGTTTCTGCCAAGAGATCTTTTTTTCGACTTGGACTCATTGCTGGAACTGTGAGTAAGCAGTTGCAGCATCAGCAGTGTGTGTGTGTGTGTGTGTGTGTAAGGAAGAGAGTTAGACAGTTTGTGTGTGTCTCTTTTCTTTAATACATCTTAATACAGTTTAATATAGCTATTGTTATCCCAGGAAAAAAGCTAGTGAACGATCTTAGCTTTCATTTTCTTTTCCTCTCCTCATCAATATAAAACTGTTTACATCTTTTTATTGCTTCTTCTCGTAAATGTGTTCAGACTGATTTTGCATATTTTATATTTATTTGCCCCTCCTGCCATATATCAGGGACCTCCGAGGCAACTTGTTCCAGTGCAGCTGTGAAAACAAATGGCTGATGACGTGGCTGAAATACACAAACGCTACTGTATCAGATGTCTTCTGCGCAGGTCCCAGCGATATGAAGGGCAAGCGTCTCAGTGACCTCCCCATTCCACCGAGCAAATGTATCTCCACAGGTAAAATGACAGCTACACCGCAGACATAATAATAATCAAACATAATAAATAATCAGAAAGAAAGAAAGAAAGAAAGAAAGAAAGAACATGCATTCACATAACAAGTAAATATGGCATCACTGCTAAGTATTATAATGCCTTTGTGTTTAGTCTCCATTAGTCCTATCAGACTATTAGTCGAGGAAAGACGGAGGTAGTGTTTATTTTTTCACCCTGTCAGCAAACTGACAGTTTGGATTTTTTGTCTGCATCCCACAGACTTTGTGCGTCACCAGTCCATTCCCATTCAGGCCATGTCAGCCGACATCTTCTCCTTCAAAGAGGACATTTTTGTGGCAATGGCTGCGCCGAATACCAACAGCTGCGTGGTCATGGAGTGGGATCACATCGAAATGAATTTCCGAAAATTTGATAATATCACAGGTTTGACTAAACCCACTGCATTGACGAGATGATAACCTGAAAAACAACCAGATGTCGACTGTTTTGTATTACCACTAACTGTGTGTGTGTTTTTCCCTCATAGGGAAGTCGGTTGTTGGATGCAAATCAGTCCTGATCGACAACCACGTCTTGATAATTGTCACCCAGCTCTTCGGTGGCTCCCACATCTACAAGTTTGATGATCAGCAAAACAGGTTCACCAAGTTTCAAACTATTGAGGTCTTCAACATCTCAAAGCCAAATGACATTGAGGTCTTCCAGATGAATAAGGATTGGTATTTTGTGATTGTGGACAGCTCCAAGGCAGGAATCTCGACTCTGTACAAATGGAGCGACCAACCAGACCGCAATGAAACTGGCTTTTACACCTACCAGTTTCTCCACGAGTGGTTTCGCGATACGGATGCTGAGTTCGTTGAAGTGGACGGGAAGTCGTACCTCATCATAGCCAGTCGCTCTCAGTCACCTGTCGTCTACCTGTGGAACAAAAGCTCCCTGAAATTCATCCTTCACAGCGAAATCCCAAATGTTGACGACGTGGTGGCCGTCAGCGCCTTTTGGGAAGAAGGTGAGCTGTACCTGGCCATGACCTGCTACATCGGTGACTCCAAAGTCCTCAAATGGAGCAACAAGCTTTTCACTGAAGTGCAGGCTCTGCCGTCTCGAGGAGCAATGTTCCTCCAGCCTTTCTCCTTCAAAGACAGACATTACCTCGCTCTGGGCAGTGATTACTCTTTCACACAGATCTACCTCTGGGATGTGGAGACAAAAACCTTTCACAAGTTCAAGGACATTTATGTGCAGTCACCTCGGTCTTTCACAGTAGTGACCAATGACCGCAGGAATTTCATCTTCTCACCTAGCTTCAAGGGCAAATCGATGGTTTTCGAGCACATTATTGTAGATTTAAGCTTATAGTGCCTATAGCAAAATTATGACTAATGACATTGGGAGCTGGGCGTTCATATCAACGTCTTGTGTACGCGACAAAGCCTCAGTGTATTATCTTCCTTATGCAGCTGGATGTCTCTTTTTCGTTTCTGCAACTCTTGCATTTCTGGCCTCTTTGCTGGTAACATTAATAATAGGCTTTGTTTGTTCGCATAAAACTAGAGGCTGACAGAAATATAAAACAAGCAGCTGTTGTGTTGGTAACAGCATAAACAGCATTTCATGGCAAACAAGATGTTGTCTGACGAGGTGTTGGCTTTTATTGCAAATCTGTCAAGCAAACAATGGCTCAGTGAAAGAGACTAGCTATCCCCATTACACATGATTCCCTGAGGAGCACCTCCTACCTTGGTGCCCTTGACCTATGGCACTGCACCAGTATGCAGAAGAAAACACTGTTTTTCATGAAAGCTGCAAGCAAGACAGGGACTCCCAGTAGCTTTCATAACTGATGACTGCATTGTGCATGACACAAACTATTTAACACAATTCCAGCTGTATTGGACTATGAACTCAAATCTGAATGCACATTTATAAGGAGCTAGAGAGTGTCTGGTTAGTGGCAAAAAAAAAAGTATTTCATTTCCCTGTGGTTCCTATGCAAATGTATTAATACCATGTGTTACTACAATCACAAGGCTGTGCACTGTTGTATAATTGAATGCATTTCACATGCTTTTAAGCCACAAACGTGTGCTCTATTCTTTTCTGACCTAATGATAAGTTTGACATCTCGTACAGATTCAGTTACAGTTTGGTTGGCTTGGACTACATCACGGGGACCGCTGCTCTCTACACAGCTGTAGCTTGTGGGAGTGCGCTGCAACATGCTTTTGAAACACCAGAGTTGGAAAGGAGGTGAAAATCATATTAACTATGATATATTTGTTTTAATACCATGCTGATGTACTGTACAAGACGTCTTTCCTGAAAAAAACACAACGGAAACGAGCAATAGGAGACAAACTAAGATGGTCATTGTTGCTCATGTGTGTAGATGATGTGGAAAAAGGGCTGTCACTTTAAAAAGGGCCCACGTCTGCAGGTTTGAGAGGTAAGTCAACATTGTAGTCTCCTCCAGATACCTGAGGCTCATATTACTGATATTACATATTAAGTTTTAGTCATTTTTCACTTTACAGCATAAGGTTGCTCCAATGTGTTTTGCATAAAATTAATTGATATGACACTTAATTAGTCTTGTATGAAAAATAGAAAAGGAAAAGTGGGGGACGTCACCAGTCTAAACATCATCAAATAATGATTAAATGAAAATAACAGTAAAATAAATATTTAATTGGTTACCAATTTTAAAAAAGTTGACAATTTCTAATGATAAATTATCCATGAACGACCAGATCATAATTGTCACCCAAAGTTGACAATGTATACAATGTGGCCCAGGTCATTTCAGAATAAAACTTCCAGTTTTACGAGGCTTTTCAAATGCATCGCAACGCCCCTGTGACGTCGACGCGACCGGAAGTGATGCAGCTCGATGACCAGTTAATCCGTTTTGCTGCAAAATGTCCCTGAACGCACCGCAGGCGAGCCGCCGGTGCGCGTGATCCGAAACGCAACTTGCGTCTTCACGAACTGGACTTGTTTTTTGCCTGTGACCCGGAGAGCGAGATGGATCCGTCCCGGAGGAGCGAGAGCGACTGGCAGGGGCTGGTCAACGAGGTGAGACGGGAGGACAGAGGACACAGCCACTGTCTCTGACGACAGCTCTCTGATGCAACAACATCACAGTCATAGTAAACACGCAGTATGTGACACAAACAGATTCAGATATATGGGACAGAGCAAAGCTATGGTCTCTCTCTCTCTCTCTCTCACTCATTGTCAATAAGGAAGTGCGTTGTTCTTTTGAGTCTTAGTAGGTAAACAACATTTTTGCAATACTGTGTATTTTCTCTGTTTAGAAGAAAAACTTACTATTTATGATTTTATACCCAATATAAGCTTAGCAATAATCCAATAAACAATTGCCAGATGAACTGATGATTGAAATAACTGTTAGTTGCAGTCCTATCTGATCATTCATCTACATAATGTGATACTGCTGTTCTCATTGGCTGCTTCCCCTAATGACCTTTAATGAGAACCACCCTAATGAAATCCTTCGTAAACAGAAACAACACCTTTTTAATGTTTTGTTCCCTCATTCAGTTCCTAATCTGCAAACGGAAACTGGAGAGCAAGAAAGAAGCTCTGCTGATTCTGTCCAAGGAGCTGGACAGCTGCCAGCAGGAGAGGGATCAGTACGAGCTGATGGCCAACCAGCTCCGTGAGCGGCACCAGGGACTAAAGAAGAAGTACAGAGAGCTCATTGTAAGACCTACAGAGCTTTATAATAGTGGAGAATAAAGCCTGTGCTTGTGTTTTTGGAGATTATAATATTTACTGACCGTTCCATTTTTTTTGATATAATTAATAGGATGGAGATCTTTCTCTACCTCCTGAGAAAAGAAATCAAGTAAGTGATCTTCCCCAGATGTTTCTGGGTAAAGCAACTTTGCTTTGTATAACTTAGACCAACAGGTTTCATTTAGCGCGGCCCCCTTGGATATTTGAATCCTTCCTTCAGGTGAATTTAGCCCAGCTGCTGACAGATTCCAGAGAAAAAGGTCATCAGCTTTCCGAGGAGGTGAAGGAGCTGAAACAACGACTGGTGGAAGCTCAAGGTGATAACAAGGTACGAGGTCGTAATGTCGAACCTGCTCAGTTCCTCACATTTCAATTAGTCTTCGATTCATGTTTATTTCTTTTTGAATTCTGAAATATATCTCTGGTACATGTAATGTTGCCATTGATGGGTACGTTTTTTAGCTTTAACGGAGGAAATAAATGAAGAGCTGGATAGTTTGTGTCTTTGCGTTCCTGCAGCTCCTCCGAATGACCATCACCAAACAGAGGCTGGGAGACGAGGAGGTTGGCACACGACACTTTCCCGCACATGAACGAGAAGATCTGGTGCAGCAGTTAGAAAGAGCCAGAGAACAGGTGATGACTGACGCGGTTCAATTGAACTTTTTCAGGTTCAGAGTTTGTGTAGTAACAGTTGTGTGGCTGTAGATGGAGGTGCTGGAGCACAGTGTGAAGTCGCTCACAGACGAGCTTCATGATGTCCGGGCGGAGCGAGACGTCTTTCAGCAGAAGGCTCATCGTCTTAATGTGGAAATGAACCACATGGTGGGTAACGATGACATCCGGATGCTCGACATAGACGCACTCTGCATGGAGAACAGGTTTGTTACACTTTTTTTAATATATTGTTATCAAGATATTTTATATACTGTATATTTTAATGGTTTTCAGGTTAGCAGTGTAGTAACTAACATCGACGAAGTGTGTATATGGATTTTACTGAATCGTAACCTTTTTAAAATCATTTTTGATTTCTTTTATCATTTTTTCCAGGTATTTGCATGAACGCCTCAGTCAGCTTCAGAAGGAGGTCAACTTGCTCAAATCAAATCTGATGAAGTACAAGGTACCAAAACAGAGCCGTGTGACTTTTCCTGAGAGACAGAAGAGCCTCATGCTCAGTGGTACTTCTTTATGATTTCAGAGTGCCCTGGAGTGCAGGAAAAACACCAGCATCTGTGGCAAGGCCAACAGCAGTGCTCTCACCGGGGTGCTCTCCGCCAAGCAAGGTCTGAAAGTCCATATTCACTATACGCTTCATACAGTGCGACAAAACATATCGCAAACACTGACAGGTGGCCGTGTGTGATCATGTGTGCGCAGTGAAGGAACTGTTGCTCTCCGAAGAGAACGGCTGCAGTTTGCCTGTGACCCCTCAGTCCATCTCTGACCTCAAGTCTCTGGCCACTGCTCTGCTAGAAACGATCCACGAGAAGAACATGGTGATTCAGCACCAGCGGCAAATCAATAAGTACTGAAAGTCATTCTTGATGCTCTGTCGGTGGACCCCGATTTGTGTACGGATGAATAAACTAGACTTTCCCTTTTTAATTAGGATTCTTGGAAATCGAGTAGCAGAGCTGGAGAAGAAATTTCAAACACTTGAAATGTCAGGATTATGGAGCCTGCCAGGTAGATATAAATATCTTGAAATATATATATATAATATATATACATGTGTGTATGTATACATACATATTCTATATGTATATGAATAATTTCCCAATTGTTTTCTTTATCCTTCTGCTTCTGGCTCCCTGAAGGCCTGACTTATAATGTGTCTCTGGGAATTTATGGTACTATATTCCTCTGTTAACCTCTGAACCTCATCTCCCCCTTACTTCTCATCTGCTTACGTTATATTTGCTCATCTATAGCCAATCTAACATATTAAAGTAGTGGTATACATATGACGAAAAAAAACAATCTTTATTGTATTTTTAATTATGGAAATATACTTACTAATGTTTTGTCATAACAGGAGGAAAAGACACCATCACCCTAAACCCTCAGCAGGATGAGTCGGCAGAGTCTCCTGGACACGAAGGTGAATATACAGTGACTACAGCTCTGTCAGTCATCTTTATTAAGTATCATGTTTCTAAAATATTAGTCCTTATTGTACTTTTACAGCTGAAAACGGAGCTGAAAACATATCTGTCGAGAAGCACAGTTCACCAGAAGTTCAAATTCAAGACGGTGAAAAACCTGTTGCATCAGATGTTCAGGATGAGGCACAACTGGAGCCTTCACACCATTCGACTGATGAAGAACCAGCGAGCCCACATCTCACACAGATCACAGTGGATCTGACTGGCTTAACAAAAAAAGAGGAGGTGAATGATTCCCCTCCCACTCCGACTCATGTGAATCCGCCTCTGCTGTCAGACACTTGCCACTTCCAGCTATCTTTTGGCAGTGTACCTTCCACTGAAGCACGAGGTGATCAGTCAGGCAAATGTCCTCCAGGGGTTGAAACTGTCGAAACAGAGTGTATTATAACAGAGGAAAACACTGATGATCCAGTGTCTACTGGCGTTGCTTCTGAGGAGCAGCTTGACGTCGTCCAACCAAACCACACAGAGCTTTCAGATGAGACCGACGATTTTGTCAGTCACAAAATCTGACGTCTTCCAGGAGGTACTTTCATGCTGCAGAGCATCAGGAGAAAATTTCAGAATCATTTATTTTTATGAAGAATGATAAAGAAAATTAGGATTTAGCTGCTAGGGTTAACAAATTGTTATTTTGTCGTAGTGGCCACTGCATAAATGTCATTATTGTTGTGACACCTTACTGTAAATCCAAGAAGCATGTAAATACTGTGCACCTTCAACAAACTACATTGTTATACTTCTGTCGTGAGTCCTGACATTTACAAAACCCTTATGATTGATCATCTGACTTGTGCGTTTACATATCCAAGCTCTCAGACGTATTATTTATTGTACCCGAGCAAAAGTATGAGCGATCATTACGACCAAATATGTGGTAAACATCTCATTCAAACCCCATGGATATTAATGTGCTGCAGCAAGATCCTGTGGAACCAGATGAGTATGGGGAATTTTGTGGGATTCTAGTTTGTGCCTCAGTTTATCCAAATATTTGCTGGTTTGAGGTCAGAACTTTGAAAGCCAAGTGTGACTCAGTGTGGAGTCTAGTGATCAACAACGAGGCCAAGCCAAGGTTTTATTTGTATCTACAGTCATAATACAAAAATGTCAGCTTTTATTTGTTATTGTGTATCATTGGACATATGTTGTTTTTTTAATTTATGCTTTTCTTTACTTATAGCAGACGTTTTCATAAACATTTTGTCACAGTTCTTCACTTGACACTGAACAAAAGATCTTAGTTAAGAGTATATTTACTGAAGTTGAGTCTGTAAACTACCTAGAGCCACATTACCAGCACCACTGTCTCGAGTGTGCTTTTGTAGAAAAAAAAAACATTTACTGAGCAGATTTTACATAAACCCATTTGTGTATTCTGCACGTACTGAATGTGTACACAATATATTTATTTATGTAAAATAAATAATTTCAAATGACTGATGTGAATGTGATGAAAAATGTGTTTGAAAAGTTTGACCTCTTTAACGACTCTTAACGAAAGTTAAGTTTGACACAGCGTATAGCAGTTTGCAGTGAGACCTGTTATGTAAGGTTATATTTAAGAAGCCTAACTTAACAGTCAAACTATATAGAACAACTTCATACAGGATTATCTGTAATCGCTGCTACAATCTAAAGTACATACCACTGCTCTGGGCCTGCTTTCTAATTAGCTGCGGTGTACTGCTTGTAGTACATACTCCAGAGATTGGGAGAGGAAATCCCAATAACACAACAGCCGAGCCTCGGGCCCGCGTTTCCATGCAGCAGGCTCCCAGCATCTCCACCACGACCTAAATCATCCATCTTTTCGTGGACCACCACTGCTCTTCCAATCGCAGACAGCCCTTCAAATAGTGTTGCCTCTGACTCTATCAATGTCCTGAGTTTCCCTTGCTGGGGCTGAAAGTTCCCAAAGTCCCCTGGGTGGTTTGGATGATGTACATTATGCGGATTGTAGTGGCCACCAGTGGAGTCACAGCCCTTGCTCAGGTCTCCATACTGGTGGATGTGCACGGCTCTGGGTGCTGGGCTGAGCTCTGTGGGGAAGCCTCTGAGCCAGAGAAGGACCTTGAGTTTGCCATCAGGGTGATCCTGTTTAAACAGCACGTGGCCGTACACCTTGGGTAGACCGTCAGGCAGTAAGGCGTTGGGTCTCATTTTGCAGGCTGCATACATTGTGCCATTGTGCTGTGAGACCTCTGGTGGGGCCAAAAGGTCGCTGTCAGCTGAGACACATTGTTGACAGCCTGCCAGGAGAATCAGCACAGCAGCCTCCAGTGGACTCACTGACCTGAGGGATATTAGAAAAATCAGGACAATGCATCGCATTAAAAACATGTCATGTTTTGGATGGAGCCATTACTTCAAGAAAAGTACAGTACAATTCCATAACAAAATATATTTTCATTACAGGAAAAAGTCTTACTTTATTTCCTATTGACATAAGAATGTAAAAAAAAAGGTATCACTGGCAAAGTAACTCCTTAATGACATATTGAAAATGTGGTGAACCTGATTAACAGTGTAAAAAAAATCAATAATGTAGAGTCTACATTATTGTAGTTTTGTGTGCGTGTGTGTGTGTTCTTAGGTCTACATTGTAGACCTAAGAGGTGGATGTGCACGGCTCTGGGTGCTGGGCTGAGCTCTGTGGGGAAGCCTCTGAGCCAGAGAAGGACCTTGAGTTTGCCATCAGGGTGATCCTGTTTAAACAGCACGTGGCCGTACACCTTGGGTAGACCGTCAGGCAGTAAGGCGTTGGGTCTCATTTTGCAGGCTGCATACATTGTGCCATTGTGCTGTGAGACCTCTGGTGGGGCCAAAAGGTCGCTGTCAGCTGAGACACATTGTTGACAGCCTGCCAGGAGAATCAGCACAGCAGCCTCCAGTGGACTCACTGACCTGAGGGATATTAGAAAAGTCAGGACAATGCATCGCATTAAAAAACATGTCATGTTTTGGATGGAGCCATTACTTCAAGGGAAGTACAGTACAATTCCATAACAAAATATATTTTCATTACAGGGAAAAGGCTTACTTTATTTCATATTGACATAAGAATGTAAAAAGAACACACACACACACACACACACGCACACACATATACACTCCGATACTTTATATTACAACAATATATGGCTGTAAATGTCTGTTTTCTTTCAACTAGATAAACAAAAGAGAATATGGGACGCGAAGAGCAAACACTGATTTCATCACTCAAAATAAATAAATAAATAAATAAACACGCTGTAAACACAGTAACACAAAAACGCTACATGCGCAAAATCTACTTACCCGCAAATTACACGCATGGTCAGCTTTGAGAAGACAAAGTGTATCTTCTGACTCTTGATGGAGCAGTTCGCTGTTTATAGTCTCAATATCTTGCATTAAAGTCTTGTATAAGAGGCTTAGGGGGCGTAGCCTGCTGAGGGTGGAGCACATTTTCCCAGAACAGGATGTCAGACTCTGTTTGTTTGTTTTTTTTTTCTTCTTAATTAAACATGTCTCTGTGTTAACTTTTACCCGTGTACCCGCTGCTTCAGTTAACGTAAGCTCCCATTCTGCCTCTATTGCTGTTTGGAGCGGAGAATGGCTCTCGGAAGCGGCGATGTGCTCTACATTCCAGCAGATGGCGGTAAATCGAGTTTGCAAACCCTAACGTGAGAAAAAAACAACAACAAGGGTACAGTCATTCACATGAATCAGGAAGTCAAGTTAGATTCAAAGATTAATGGCTTCTGACAGTGACATCTGGTGGACAACTGAATCCGTAGCAACCTCTCAGAGCACGACGAAGTTTCAGAACCTATCTATCTATCCATCTATCCATCTATGCGGAAGGTGCATGTGTGTGCCATGTGTGCCCGGGGGGCGAATTTGGGGGGTTAAGGGCCTTGCTCAAGGGCCCAAGGCAGTGGGCGGCAGCGGACAGATGGCGGCGCTTCTAATTCTCGGCCAATCTGGGGTATCGACCGATGACCTCACGTTTCCAAGGTTGAGCTAAAGGTGAGCCTCATCTGATCTGATTATAATATAATCGTACATGTTTTTTGTTAAATGCAAACATTTGGTTCGATTATTCTGTAAACCCTGGATTAGATATGTTTTTTTGTTCACCAGTGGTCAGTTTTGTAAAAACATCCTTTCATACAGGTCAGGTGTACAATCCTCGTAGCAGTGTTGAGTCTTTGCTCGTCACAGCAGTCAGTAAGGCTTTTGGCCAGCAGAGGGCAGTATGAGCTGGAAGAACACGCCCATGAAAATGTTTCCGGGTCTACACAGAGAAGGCTTACAAAACAGAGATGCTGTTTGTTTATTGTTAACTTTTGTAATAAAGATCATTGTATTTTGTAAAGGTGCTCTCTTTGGGTGATTATTGGATGGCTCTGACTTGATGGCAGCAACGTCTGCTACATTGGTTTAACTCACAGATTATTACAATACTTTCTGGTGGCACTGTATCTCTGCACTTCAGGCATCAGCGGTGACGAAGAGTTTTTCTGGACTCAGTGAGCATGAAGGCATCAAATGACACCACTGTTTGTTTCGTGACAAACAACACGGACACTGGCGAAACTCCAACGTGAACACAAACACACAAAGTTGTTCGGGTGCTTTATACATAATATCACGCCAACCAACGCTCGAACCACTTCCCGAAACAGCGAGTCACGTGTGACATACGACATATTCTCGATTCTGTAGATCCGCCTCCCGCTACAAGTTAGTTGACCATCGCCCGGCAGAATTCTGGTCGCGCTTATTGATTATAAAACAGACACATTACCTCTCATAACGATGTCCAAAAGACATCGCTTGGATTTAGGTGATGACTACTCCAGTAAGAAGAGGTCTGATGGGTAGGTCGAGCTACACGGTTTGCATGTCTGCTGTAACCACCCCGGTGCTAGCCGACTGTTGTCTGATGCTACTAGCGGCTAAACCCTGGTTATAAGAACCGAGACAATGTAACGCCAACTGTTAATGTTGTAGCCCTGGTCTTAGCAGCCGATTCATATCTGCAGCCCAACTATACATTGATATGGAGTGTTTTGTGTCGTGTTAAGTAAATGTACGTTGCTAATCTACCATGTCTCAAGCTAAGCTAACAAACGAAGTCCAAACGTTCATTTCCCCAATAAGGCACGTGTGTGTGGCTAACCTGCGGTGCTAACATCCTTAGCTAGCAGCTATAAGTTGATTGAAACCGACCAACGTTAGCTTTTAGAAAGTAAACTATGATTCGGACGCGAAACAGTAGTCCGCATGCTATTACAAGATAGCAAAATATGCACTGCTGTTAAAAGCGGTGCGCTAGCTTTCTAGCTAACAGCAGTCTTAGCAGAGCATGCATCGTGCTTTTTAACTGTCGATTCGTTGTGAAATTACCCAGTTGAGGTTATTTTCGTAGTTTCGTGGTTTAAACGGGTTTTATTCTGTATAATTTGTATTCAATTGAAGACCAGAAATTGTGAGAATCACTTGCTTAAACATGTACTGAATTTATTAACCAGTTATTAAAGTAGGTACTGATTAATTATGATTGATTTGCTATTGCTATCGGGTTTTTAAATATTTTATCCAACCGATCAAATAAGGTAGGGCAAGTCTAGCGGGTAATACTAGCGTATAACACAAATTAGTTTATATGGACAATAAAAAACACACACAACAATGAATGTCATAAAAGGGAAGAATAACAGTCTGTATTTTTTTTAAATCAAGTTTTAGAATCTAGTATCAGTCAGACTGTAAAAGTTTCAGAATCTTAACAGCCTCCACCTCATCTTCAATAGTCTCCATATAGTTGACCAGGAATTTAGTAATAAGGGCATGTCTTAAGACCACACAGACATCAGCCATAGTCCAGTCACCAGTGTAATTATACATCTGTTGACATTATATTGTAATTATATTGTGTTGACATTTGAGATAAAGGCAGGCAAGCTGGTCACATGGAAATCTGTTCCCATTTGATCCACCTGATCCACCCCCAATTAGACAGCACCAAACAGCTTCATAACACATTTAATGATATCCACCCTGATATTGACAGGAGAGACCGGGATCGTGACAGAGACCGTGAGGACCGCTCCAGGGACAGGGACCGAGACAGAGATCGGGAGAGGGATAGAGACCGGGACAGAGACCCGAAGCCTTCTAGTGTGGCACCTAACAGCACAGCTCCTGTGACAGTCTTAGCACCACTCAAGCAGATGGCTATGCACCAGCAGATCAATCCATTCACCAACCTGCCGCACACACCCCGTTACTATGAAATCCTGAAGAAGAGGTTACAGCTTCCTGTGTGGGAGTACAAGGATAGCTTCACAGATATCATCACACGTCATCAGAGCTTTGTCCTTGTTGGAGAAACTGGTTCTGGGAAGACAACACAGGTCAGAATTCTTTTGTCTTAGTCTTCTTGTTTTGTAATATACTACACCCAGTCGATCAGCCATAAAATTAGTATCACAGACAGGAAGGAATTGAATATATTTTTGTTGAACTTGATCTGTGATGATATTATTATGGCTCATCAGTGTATTTTTCTGACTGAAAGATACTAACACTAACATTTTATGTGATGCATTGCAACATGCCTGTAAAATGTGTTTCAATCTCCAGATCCCACAGTGGTGCGTGGACATGGTGAGAGGTTTGCCTGGTCCAAAGCGAGCAGTGGCTTGTACTCAGCCCAGAAGAGTGGCAGCCATGAGTGTGGCTCAAAGAGTGGCAGATGAAATGGACGTCATGCTTGGACAGGAGGTTGGTTACTCCATCCGATTTGAGGACTGTAGCTCTGCCAAGACTATACTGAAGTAAGTGATTTTAGGCCTCTTTATTCACATGAACTTTTTAATGGCACAGAGTGATCTGTCTTTGTTTTTATACTGAATGTCTGAACCTGGCAAATCATGTCTGTATTTCTTTAGGTACATGACAGACGGTATGTTACTAAGAGAGGCTATGAATGACCCACTGCTGGAGCGATATGGTGTGATCATTCTGGACGAGGCCCACGAGCGTACTCTGGCCACTGACATCTTAATGGGAGTACTCAAGGAGGTGGTGCGTCAAAGGCCGGATCTGAAGGTATTTTTCATCTCTGCAATAAAAGCTCCTTTGTGAATGTTTGTAGTGGCCACATGCTTCAATAAATTTCTGACCAAAAATAAAATAATTACACATTTTGTAGTGAGTAGTTTATTCAACTGCTTACTGATTTTGCTTATTATAAAATAGGGAATACATTCTTTGTAGCGCACATAAGAACAGTCTGTGTGTCCTTTTGATTCTTGCCATATTTTTTTACAACATACACTGCTTATTAGTAAACCATAAACTGTATGTGGTTTTGTAGATTAGGGACCAAAACAAAAAACATTGAAAGTTATGGTCCTTTTTTAACAAATTTGACAAGAAAAAGAAACAGGAGCATTGTTTTTTTTCATGGACAGGTTATCGTCATGAGTGCCACACTAGACGCTGGGAAGTTTCAGGTGTACTTTGACAGCTGTCCCCTTCTGACTATTCCTGGACGCACACACCCTGTGGAGATCTTTTACACCCCTGAGCCAGAGCGAGATTACCTCGAAGCAGCAATCCGCACTGTCATCCAGATTCATATGTGTGAGGAAGATGAAGGTGACTGCCTTCTCTTCCTCACTGGTCAAGAGGTAAGAGGGGAAGCTATATCATTTTCATATCAATCTGTTTCTTAACAGCAGAATTAAATCTTAACTTTCTCTCAGGAAATTGATGAGGCCTGCAAACGAATCAAACGTGAGGTTGATGACCTTGGACCTGAAGTTGGAGACATTAAAATCATCCCACTGTATTCGACGCTGCCACCACAGCAGCAGCAAAGGATCTTTGAGCCACCTCCTCCCAGGAAGCCCAATGGTGCAATAGGAAGAAAGGTACGCTTTATTGAACTTACTGTGCAATAACTTACTGGACACTGGAATCAGTATTATCATTGCTATCACTATCGTTGTCATCATCATAACTATCATTACTGTTACAATTATTATTATTATTTGTATCGTCATGATTTTGTATTAGGAGTATTAGTATTATCACTTTTATTACTACCATTATCATCATCATCATAATAATCGTTACTGTTATAATTATATGATTATTGTTGTTGTTGTTGTACACAGAGAGTTCAAAGATAACTTATTTTTAACTGGTGATGCAGTTTTGTCTTGCTTCTCTTGCGTCTGACAATAGATGTTGTGGTGTTCTTCGTAGGTTGTAGTATCAACAAATATTGCTGAGACTTCGCTTACAATTGATGGTGTGGTTTATGTCATTGATCCTGGATTTGCCAAACAGAAGGTGAGCCTCAGTTGATTGTAATTTAATCTTGCATGTATTTTGTTAAATGTAAAATTTTGTGAAACCTGGTAACATATGTTTAATTATATTTTTTGTTCACCAGTGGTCTATGTTGCATAAACATCCTTTTCTATGTGTCTACAGGTGTACAATCCTCGTATCAGAGTTGAGTCTTTGCTCGTCACAGCCATCAGTAAGGCTTCTGCCCAGCAGAGGGCAGGACGAGCTGGCAGAACGCGTCCGGGAAAATGTTTTCGGCTCTACACAGAGAAGGCTTACAAAACAGAGATGCAGGCAAGTGACCACACTTTTGTGAAAAGGTTGGATGAATAAAATTGTCAGCTATATTATCAGATAAATCTAATATGGTTATCTCTCCAGGATAACACATACCCTGAGATTCTGCGATCCAACTTGGGATCAGTTGTACTGCAGCTGAAGAAGCTTGGTATTGATGACCTTGTGCACTTTGATTTCATGGATCCACCAGGTGAGTCAGTCTGCAGTAAAACATCCCAAAATCTCAAGTTAGTCATGATCAGCTTACCTTTCTGTGTGTCTCCTTCTTTTAACCACAGCTCCTGAAACACTGATGAGGGCCCTTGAACTACTGAATTACCTCGCAGCTCTCAATGACGACGGTGACCTGACGGAGCTTGGCTCCATGATGGCAGAATTTCCCCTGGACCCCCAGCTGGCTAAGATGGTCATTGCCAGCTGCGAGTTTAACTGCTCTAATGAAATCCTCTCCATTACTGCCATGCTGTCAGGTAATGCCCAGGACTGGGCTGACACATTCCTTCCCTTTCTTTTGGCCCTTCCTCTGCTCTGTGGTGGTGTTGAAATGAAGCGTCCCTTATCTCGTATTTAGTTTTTGTGCAGGACTCTGGAGCAAATAAAATAACAGCAGAGCAGAACAGCAGAAAGTGTATATTTCATCAACATTTTGTAAGGTCAAGTTCCAATGAGTGGCCTCTCAAGCACTTAGGTCAACAGTTTATAAATATACATATGTGACAGTGTTAAAATAGACACGTGCCATGACACGTGCTCTCCCTGAAATGACATTTATTTATTGTCATGTTTTGATTAATGCTAGCAATATCAACAGCATGTTTTTAGAATTTGGTTTGCAGTTCCCTCACCAAAGCAAGTGGATAGGGCAGGGACCACTAAAAACTTCATATTTGCTTTGTTTATTTTTTATTGCAATACGGCATTGTGATTTTTAACCGTTTACATATTTATCGTGTATAGTCTTAATGTTCTATTTGCTCTTTTAAAAGCTTAACCCTGTTCTGTCTCAGTACCAAGAGGTTAAATATCTGAACCTTGAAGTTAAAAAGTTCTCATGTCCCTAACACTTTGTAGTTGTGTGAAAACTCTTGTTTTACAGATGTGGTTAAATGACCCCCCTCTCTACACGCTAATAGCCAATAAAGTTGGGAAAGACCATGAGAAAAGGCTGCATCCCCATTTGATAGAGCTTGTGGTCCTGCCCTGTCCCAGTGTCCAGTGCCCTAGCATCTTAGACTTTGCTCCATTTTTCTGTGAATGTTTGACTCATCCCTATGGGCGGCTTTGTTGGGGCCCATACCAACCTTGTTTAGTCCCACAGTGCTTTGTTCGCCCCACGGAGGCTAAGAAGGCAGCAGACGAGTCCAAGATGAGGTTTGCTCACATTGATGGAGACCACTTGACACTGCTTAACGTCTACCACGCCTTCAAACAAAGTGAGCAATAGCACCATATTTCTGTTTTTATAGTTGTTGTTTTTTGGACACTTTGGGTGCAACAAAAATATAAATAAATATAAATAAGCAGACACAACTAAAAAACATGTAGTTCTGGATTTGGTCTGATTTAGCTCTCACTGGCACTAGCCGCATCCAGAAAGACTAAATATTGTTCACAATATCACATTTCGCACATTTGGTGATATTGTTCATTATTGCCCTCTTTTATTGTGCACATTTTATACATTGCTCACATAAATCATTGACTAGTGCAGCTTTGAGTTTGCAAAATCAAACACTCTCATGCACTTGAAAACATGGAAACCTGACATTAAAATAAATGTCTGAATTCTTGTTTTGTTTTTTCATTTTTCCAGACCACGAGTCAAACCAGTGGTGCTATGACAACTTTGTAAACTACCGTTCGCTGATGTCTGCTGATAACGTGCGGCAGCAGCTGTCCAGGATCATGGACCGCTTCAACCTGCCCCGCCGGAGCACAGAGTTCACCAGCAGAGATTACTACATCAACATTCGCCGGGCACTCTGCACCGGCTTCTTCATGCAGGTGATCACACAGTGTTCTTTACTCAAATTCCATTTGTAATGTTTACATAAAATTCATCATTATTTGGTGTTCCCAAGGTTTTTCTGTATCGCTTAAAACATGAGCAGATGTACAGGAGAGGATTGTTTAGTAAGTTATTGACGTCTGTGTTTTTTCCCCCATGTTTTGCAGGTGGCTCATTTGGAGCGCACAGGACATTACCTCACAGTGAAAGACAACCAAGTGGTCCAACTGCACCCATCTACAGTACTGGACCACAAGCCCGAGTGGGTGCTCTACAATGAATTTGTCCTTACCACCAAGAACTACATCCGCACTTGCACAGACATCAAGCCAGAGTGGTATGTTTTCTGGGTTTTGTTATTATTTGTTCATGAACATGAGTTAATATAATTGAGATGTAATTGTGCATGATTTCACTGACATTATTAAACATGACTATCTTTGTTTTGCCACAGGCTGGTGAAGATTGCCCCCCAGTACTATGAAATGAGTAACTTCCCACAATGTGAAGCTAAAAGACAGCTGGAGCGCATCATTGCCAAACTAGAGAGCAAGGAGTATACCCAGTACTGAAGTGTCCTGGAAAACAGCTGCATACTATAGTTTTAGCTCTTTCTGTATCATGGTTTCTCATGTTTCTCCTCATGTTTGATTTTTATATTTTGTTTTTTGTTCTTTTTTTTCTGTATCTAAGTGTAATGTCAAAAGAAATATCAGCAGAAAGTATTAGACCTGGCTTGGAAGATTTTCAAAAGGAATATCAGAAACATGTCATTTAGATGTGGTGGACTTTCCTTCAGAAGATTCCAGAGTCATTCCAGATTTGTGCTTGCTTTGTTTCTTTAATAAAGGAGCTTTGACCTAATTTCTGTGTACATATTAGTAAGTAAAACCTGTTAATTGCAACAGTCTTGCCATTTGTCTATGTTTTATTGGTTTGTTTTTTGTTGACCTACTAGGTTAATTATAAACACTTGTTTATTGTCAGCCAAAACTCAGGTTAACATGAGCAACACATTAGAGCACATATTACTGATTACCAGGTTTACATGTTTTGAGGCTTTTTGTAATTGCAAATGTAGACAGGTAAATGTAACCACTTGAGGAAAAAAAAAGCATTTCAAATGACACTAAAACGGGAATGTTAAGGTAATGTGCTCTTGGACACTGCGGACACCTGTTGGTAGATGTATGAAGTATGAACCAAAATAGGCCAGGAATCCAAGTAATAATAGGAATAACAAGGTCCAAACTCCAGATCTTATCTGTTCAAAACCTTTCTATATTGACTCTATATGCTCTGTTCTCCAACATGAAAAACCTCAGATTCAGTCAGAGCACACTGTAAAAGCCTGGTTTGAATAAATCCTCTTGTGCTAGTGGCTGTTCTCGACTACTCCTGCTCAATGTCCTCTATGGTCTCCGGCAGGCACTTGTCACGTGTCTCTGACAGTGTTCTTGCCACTATTCCGCCAAGTACAGCCGTACAGCACAGGACAACTTGTGGCAGGTCCTTCCAGACTTCATCCAGTAGAAGGATCAAGGGAGACACAGCGACGCCGAGTCGAGCCATGAACGAGTTGTAGCCCATGCCGTTCTGTCTGAAAGTCACATCAGTTAACGTTACACTTTTTGTTGGAAAAAAAATTGACAGGAATTGTTGTTGATGCTCATACTCAGTGTGATTCAAATGTGGGAAAATAAACCCTGAGACGAGGCGAATAGTTACCTGACTACAGTTGGATACAGCTCAGAGCTGTAGAGCACAACGGTTGTAAAGGATGCTGATGAACACCCTTTTCCAATGATTGCCACCACTGTTCTGACCACAGACATGTCTGGGAGAACAAAGGTTTATTATTGTCGATTTCAACATGGTAGTATGAGGAAATACAAAACAAAAAGTCAGTGGATAATAAATATCTAGACTACCTTTGGGTACCACTATGTTGATTCCCAGACAGACACCGGCCAGCAGCAGAGATCCCACCTCAGTGCATCGCCTGCCCACCTTATCCAGTAAATAATAGACTAATATTTTGGCTGGGAGCTCAATTAAGGTATAGGTTAAATGAGTGAGATAGATATTGAGCTTAAAGCCGGTGATGTTGAAGCTGATGCCGTAAAATGTGGTCGCCACACAAAACCTAGATGATGAGAAAGCGGGGACTTAGTTAAATAAACGAATCATCGTATAAATCATTAACCCTGAAACCCACACAAATACACTGAATATATTTCCAGCCTAATTCCAATGAATTACATGGTAATGTAATGGTAATCATATAGTAATGAGAATATACAGACCATATTACACCCGTTTTTAGGGCCAGTTTCCTCATCCTGGGTGTCCGCATCAAATCGATGTAAGAATAGTTCCGATCTCTTTTCTCTGACACCGTAATTGTGGAGAGTGCCTGAAAGAATATAAAGTATCCATTATTGTGATTTTTATATTATGACTTTTTAGTCAACATAGTTTTAATGTGCAAGATTGGTGGATCCGCTGCCATCTACAACACAGTATACTGACCTCTGTGGTAAGTGTGGGAATGAACTTGTCTTTTTGGTTCATCGCGGCACACTTTGTCAGATACATCTGAGCTTCCTCAAACTTTCCTTTGGCAATGAGCCACCGAGCCGACTCTGGCACCCACCTAACGTTGACGTATTTTAGTAATGATAAAGTACAAGGCAGTTTACCCTCATGCCCATACATTGGTACATTCAACAGTCAGAATCCCTCTGAATGAGAGATCTCACTATTAGATTCATACCTCCAGGTGAGAATGGCCAGGATTATTGGAGATGTGACAGCAACAGTTAGCCACCGCCAGTCATTCACTAAGTAGGCAATAGCTGCAAACACTGTGTTCCCAAACGTCCAGGCTAAGCTGTCCAGCACTCCCACCAGTTTCCTGTGCTCAACATCCACCCACTCCACACCTGTGAAGAACCAAGAGTTCATCAGTCTGCTCTCAGAACAAATCGTTAATGTTATTCAAACGTAAACAGTACATATTTTTCAACCGGCTTGTGAGTTGATGTTTTCAGAAAATAATTTACTGAGAACTCCTGAGGTGATGATGATGCCAGTGATGCAAAACCCAGTGAGGAACCTCAGCACTGCGTACATCATGTAGGATGAAGAAAAGGCACTTGCAATAGCAAACAACATTCCAGACACGTATGACACCAGCAGCATTTTCCTCCGGCCATACCTGTGGAGATATCGGAACGTCTCCACATTTGATTTTTTTTCCGATCAGTCAAAACCATTCATAATTTTGAGCTTAGTGGTTGCGTTGTAATACCTGTCACTCAGACTTCCAAAGGTCACAGCTCCAAGCATCACGCCAACGAAGAAGATGGTTGCAGTTGCCTTGTTTCTGCCTCTTTTATCGCACACCAGGTCCCACTTTTTAAGGAGAAACAGAAGGAGGATGAGCTGTGTCTTTTTCTGATACACATGGTGGTGGAGAAGATTTGGTTTGCACATGAAAAGTTACCTGAGTAGCCAAAGTAGATTTGAAGGTGGTGTTATCATACACCCATCCATTCTGGCATGGCACTGTGGGAAGCTCTTTACCGTTGGACGAGTTGAGCAGCAGATGATACTGAGGCTCTGTAAACATCTGACAGGAGCTCGGACTCCCATCCTTCCGGACGGGAACGCTAACAACAAGCCTCTCCCTCTGCGATAAATTCCTAAAAAGACCCCCATCGTCTAGAGAGCTGACGTCGCAGTGGTGAGAGGGAACAGCAGCGACGAAGTTGTATAGCATGAAGTGGCAGGGCAGCGTGAAGCGTCCAAAGAAGCCGAGCGCAACGACCATTACCTGAAATCTTCCAAATCCATTGATGTCAGCTAGAATGTTCTCAAACCTCATTGTGACCTCTCACTGTGTGTGTAACGTCTTCGTTTAAACAAAGAAGAATTTGCCCAACACTTAAATGAGCCCCCAAGACAACCTTTGGTATTTGACTATCCCAAGAGCTGCTGAATGAGAGCTGAAATTGGTTAATGTTTGACCTCTCCAGACAACCACAATAATTATTTTGTGACTGTGAAACGTTAGTGGTAATAATTGAAGCAGAACCCTCAATATTTAGTGGATCGTGTAATCAGTGCTGGTGATTTTAAATCCCGTTGTGATTTAAATTGAAAGATTTTTAAATTATGCACAAATGAGTTAGTGCCCTTCGAACATCCCCCCACCCCCACCCCCCCACCCTCCCATGGTAATGTGTGATAATGGTATAATGTGATATAGAATTTTTTATATTTATGTTTTTTATGTTCATGTTTCCCCAATTGCTGTTGTGCCATTCATTGTTTAAAGCTTATTTCAAAGGGCAAAATTCAATAAACAAACAGACCTGTCATATTCTCATTTATTTTTTTTCCCAACTACACCGTTGGACGAGTTGAGCAGCAGATGATACTGAGGCTCTGTAAACATCTGACAGGAGCTCGGACTCCCATCCTTCCGGACGGGAACGCTAACAACAAGCCTCTCCCTCTGCGATAAATTCCTAAAAAGACCCCCATCGTCTAGAGAGCTGACGTCGCAGTGGTGAGAGGGAACAGCAGCGACGAAGTTGTATAGCATGAAGTGGCAGGGCAGCGTGAAGCGTCCAAAGAAGCCGAGCGCAACGACCATTACCTGAAATCTTCCAAATCCATTGATGTCAGCTAGAATGTTCTCAAACCTCATTGTGACCTCTCACTGTGTGTGTAACGTCTTCGTTTCAACAAAGAAGAATTTGCCCAACACTTAAATGAGCCCCCAAGACAACCTTTGGTATTTGACTATCCCAAGAGCTGCTGAATGAGAGCTGAAATTGGTTAATGTTTGACCTCTCCAGACAACCACAATAATTATTTTGTGACTGTGAAACGTTAGTGGTAATAATTGAAGCAGAACCCTCAATATTTAGTGGATCGAGTAATCAGTGCTGGTGATTTTAAATCCCGTTGTGATTTAAATTGAAAGATTTTTAAATTATGCACAAATGAGTTAGTGCCCTTCGAACCCCCCCCCCCCCCAACCCTCCCATGGTAATGTGTGATAATGGTAATGTGATATAGAATTTTTTATATTTATGTTTTTTATGTTCATGTTTCCCCAATTGCTGTGGTGCCATTCATTGTTTAAAGCTTATTTCAAAGGGCAAAATTCAATAAACAAACAGACCTGTCATATTCTCATTTATTTTATTTCCAACTACAATTAAATTTACATTTACACTTTTGTCCGTTTCGATTTCCAGCTTTTCCTTTGCAGCACACACATGCTTCACACAGCCAATGCTGCATCTGGACAGACTAGTCAATGCCCGCTAGTTCAAGTGTTTATTCAGTTTTTATAGATGTCATTGTTGGCTATATTTTAAAATCAATTCATACTAAATTACTAAAAAAAAAAAGCTTATTATTAATTATCACTCGTTTCTTTTAATTAGTGTGATTTTTATTGCATCTCCTTCCTTCTTGTTGATTTCCCCCTGCAATACAGGCACAACATGAGTTAGTCATTTTATTATGGGTTATATGTTCAAAAAAAGCATTTGTCATTCATGAAAAACCCAAACTATTTGGATAAAGCTATGTAAACTATATTGCTATGGCATTGCTATTGCTATGAGTGGTTACCCACTCGATTTTCTATGGTCAACTGGATTATTGTTTAGCAGTGAAGCTCACTGACGTGGGCAATTGCTCCCTGTAGCTTTAATATTAAATTCTGCATAACTTTCCTTTTTTTTACCCTCATACTACCTTTGGTGTCAATGTGACCCCATGTAATGTTTAGCATCTCTAAATAAATGATTGACATCATTTTGTTTTGTTTGCTTCATATTTAATGAATTTTCCTAATGTTATGGGGACAGTTGGGAAAACATAAAATGAAACTGATAATATGTTTTCAGTGTCCTGTACTTATGTTGTACGCATTGTTGTCCTTTGGGGTCAGTTTGACCCCTGGCTGTTTTAGCTCTATAAAACATATAATAAGAAATATAAACAAATAACACACATTTGTTTTAGTTGTTTTGGATGATATTTTGGTCACTATAACACAACATATAACACAACAACTATCTTCAAATCTTCAAAAACCTATTGGGCCCTAACCTAACATATTTGTAGTAATGTGAGAACCACTGATAGGTCACATGACGTGAGTGACAGGCACCCCTGGGTGAAGAACTGCTGAAAGTGGGTCATTGCTCCAGGAAATAGAAGCATGTCGTGCTGCACAAGGGTACAGCCACATATCACTGCCTGCTGACCCCTCCTCCTCAACATTCATAATACATGTTACTATTCTTGGTAACAGAAATAGTTTTTCATTCCAAATGTTATAGATCACAAAAATATGTCCTTAGAAGAACTATCAAGCTATTCAAACACCAATGTGATTTGAGGTCAATCGTAATATTTGATGGTGATTTGCATATTTAAGGGGCCGGGTGTGGGGGTGAGTTTTATTTAAAGGGATATTTAGGACGTCAACAAACAAATATAAAGTATCTGAAAGTCCAAAAACTTGGGTTAAAAAATGACATCTTTACCTGGTTCTCTCAATGTCTTCGATGAACTCTGGCAGTCGGGTGTTTAATGTTTCAGGCAAGAGTGACGCAACTAAACCAGAGACAACTGCCACTGCACAATATGTGACTGGAGGCAGGAAACGCCACACGTCCTCCAATAGCATGATGAGCGGGGATATGGACACACCCAGCCGTGCTACAAATGAAGTGTAGCCTAAACCGTTCTGTCTGAAAAACCAAAGTCCGAGGGTTAATTTAAACCTGCAGCCAGCAGAAGAGAAGATCATGGTCCGTAGTCAAACCTGATACTGACTCACCGTACGACTGTAGGATAGAACTCACTGGTATAGAGGAATATGATGGTGAATGAGGCCTCTGACAGGGCTTTTCCCAGGACTGCCACAACAGTACGAATGACCCACTTGTCTGAGAGAGAAAAAAAAATCGAAATTTTATCAAAATTCATACTCGTTATATTGGAAGGGGGGATGAGATGCTTAGATGTTTTTAAAATAATAACCTGTTGTGACAAATATGTTGATGAAGAGACAGAGCCCGGTCAGTATCAAGGTCAACACCTGACCAGGCCTTCTGCCAAATTTTTCCAGGAAGAAATACACACCGATCTTCATTGGCATTTCAATGGATGCAAATATAAATTGGGTGAGGTATGGGTTCAATCCAAACCCAGTGATATTCAGACTTATGCCATAATATGTAAATGCGACTCCAAACCTAAAGTTGAGAGAGAGAGAGAAAAAAAACATAATATTGTTAGGATTCTTCCCTCACGTGTCTCATTTGTCTCTGTCTCTTTCTTTTATGGGTGTGTGGTTGTCTGTGATTGTGTGTCCCCAGATGGGCGTGGCTTCCTGTCTACAGCATCTTGCACACCTGAGAACTATTATTCACTCATCACTCATCGCCTGACGTGTAGGAATACATCTCTGAACTTTGCCTCTGTCTCCTGCTCTCCAACACTACATTTTGGGACCAGTTCTTGAACGCAGCCTGAAAAGTATGATCTCTGATTACGGGGAGCAGCTTGTTTACTCTTGCTGCTACAATGCATTGGAACTGGATAATTGATAAGCTTAGCATGAGGACTGCAATCAGACAGAGTAAACTTGTCGAGCTCCCTGTGAAATGACTGAAAAGTTATTGATTGACATGTTTTGTATGGTTTTGTAATGTGTACAGAAACGTCTTGGCCGAACAGAGAGTTGAGCAGGTGCAGGCGGGATTGTTTTTTAACACGGGGGGGAAAAAAAACAGACCAAAGCGCTTTGCATAATTCCTTATCATTCTTGTTATCGCGTTAAGCTAATCATCATCAGAACAGACGTGAAATATGTATAACTGTTGACCTCTTCCTCTTGTCACGTGTTCACACTTACCAAACTATCCCCGAGCATATGGCAAGTTTCCTAATGGCCGGAGTCCTGAAGAGATCAATAACAGTGTACTTCTCTTCTGCAGTGTCGTTTTCTATGGATTCCAGTAATTTCTGTCGCAAAGCAGGATTAAGGGGACACATAGTTTTAAACAGTTTGTTTATCTTATTTGAATGTAAGGCTGTCAGCTAGGCAAGATGATATAAATATGCTGGACTGTACCGTTGGTGTGACTGTGGCCATACATTTGGTTCTGTTGTTCGTCTCTGCACATTTCATGATGTAGTGATGGGCATCATCTGCCCTCCCCTTTGCCAAAAGCCACCTTGCAGACTCTGGAAGCCACCTGAAGTGACAAATATAGTACGAGTGGAGTAAGAAATGTGGTAAGAAACCTTTAAGAGGTTTTAGCTCATGACTGCTGCATCATGGAAAATATGTGGAAAAGTTTGAATACTTCCAAGCAAAGATGGCCAGGAGCAGGGGGGAGGTCACAGCCAGGATGAGCATCCGCCACTCATTTACAAAGTATGCAATTCCAACTAGAATCCAGTTCCCGATCGTCCAATCTATACTTATGATTACCCCAGAGAAGGTCCTGCGTTCAATGCTGAACCATTCAACGTCTGCAGAGATGCCAGTGCAGATATCAAATACAAAAACAAAACGATCATTGAAAATAAGTGTTTCAGGACAAGCCTACTTACTTAAGACAATGGAGATGATACTTATCCCTGCGAGGGCCATCCCAGTGAAAAATCTCATAATGACAAACATCACGTATGAGGTGGAGAAAGCACTTAGCACTGCAAATGTCATGGATGATAAATAAGACACCAGCAGGAGCGGCCGCCGCCCAAACCTGATCATGAAAAAAAGTATATGTTACTTTCTTTTGATTTAAGTTACTATAGGTAAATAGAGTGAGGGAATCTTGGACACATACTGCTCATTTTACTTACCTGTCACTAAGGAACCCAAACACAGGGGCTCCGACCATTACACCGATGAAGAAAATAGTGGCTGTTGCCTTGTTCATCCCTTTTCTGCTGCACACGAGATCCCACTACAAGACATTGGAAATACTATGATGTGTACTATTTTTTTACAGTGGTTGAACACTGGGACATTTAAATCACAATCAATGTATGGGTATAAACAAAACTAACATATAATATAATATAATATAATATAATATAATATAATATAATATAATATAATATAATATAATTATTGAATGACACTTACCTCTGTTGCCAAAGTAGATTTAAAGGTGCTGTTGTCGTACAGCCATCCATTCTGACACTGGACAGTAAATGTATCCTCACTACCGTTGGACCCTGAAAGCCATTGGTACTGAGGCTGTGAAAACATCTGGCAGGAGCTCAGTGCCCCATCCTGATCCGCTGGAATACCAACAGTTAGTTTCTGCTCCGGAGTCAAATTCCTGAAGAGGTCTCCGTCATCCAGATGGCTGATGTTGCAGTGGTGAGCAGGAACAGCTGCCATGAAGTTATTTAGCAGAAAGTGACATGGCAAAGTAATTCGAGAGAGGGCCTGAATCAGGAACAGCTGGAACTGAAATTTTCCAAATCCATTAATTTCGGAAAGTATGTTGTCAAATTTCATTTTGCTGCGCCTCCTTGAGAAGCAATACAGGTTGCGTCTGTTGCAGCAGGGACGTGAATTAAAATGACAAAGATGAAACCATGAAAGATGACACATTGACTAGCGCTGTGTTAATCATTCGAGGCTGGATGGATATCAGTATCAGAGGATTAGTCAGTGTGCATTTACTGTGTGCCTGGCAAAAAATGGCCTCCATTGTGTGCGTTTTTGTTTTTCGTTTTCATTTTTTTTATTTCCAAACATGACACGTTAAGGTGCACCTAATGGCACATTCACTAATATAAGTAAACATTACTAATAATAATTACTAAAAGTTTAAACCTACAGTGACCCCAGGCTAACGCTCACCTTAAATGAGTCTAAAACTGACTTCAGTGTTTTGTACAGACAAGGTCATTTTGTGAAACTGCATGATGCTAAGTGAGCTGTGTCTGGGGGTGTGTGGGTGTGGGGGGGGGTGGGGGGGTTAAGCCTCGTCATCAAACCCTTTAAATAGAGCAGCATTCATGTATGTGCAAGATTACACTGAGGGCAGGTTAGGTGGTAATATCAAGGATATTGACTGATTCCATCTTACGGCTACCTTCGGGGTTGATGACTGTAAGTAGTGGATTTTGGTAAGTGAATCCTTGATTTACCTCTTCAACCTCTTTCTTGTGGCTTTGTTTAATTATTTGTTTGGGGAAACATCATTTACCCTTCTCTTTTTGGATTTTTCTCCCAGTTTAAGTTACTCTGATGGACCTATCTATGAACAATCAATCAATCAAATGTTAACATTTTACACTTTAAGAATAAATCAAATTGAGCACCTTACAAGCAACATAAATATTATGTTTAGTGAAAGTTACGTGTTGCTGCTGCGATCCCTAAAACAAGATGTGAATCTTTGTCTTGTAATTAGGCTTGTAATTAGGAGTAAATGATTAACAAGACATTTGTGGGGGCTTTTAAAAACATATGTGACTGTCATTAGAACCATATAACCTGCTGGAGGTCAGGGGTCATCCCAGAGGCCAGGCGTTCACTTGTCTGTCAAAGATGCTTAATCCATGTCTCCATGGCAATAAGTCAACATTCTGGATTCAGTGCCATACTAGGACATAGCTGCTCTGAAACAAGGTTTGATGAGGGTGAAAAGTGGAACCAAGTGTGAAGAGCAGCATGAGTGATGGGACTGTACGCCAAAGAGTCTGTAGCTTTAACAGCCGACCGCCAATCAGGTGATCTCCATTTCACTAATTGTGACACTGTTGACATCAGCTAGCCGGACCTCTGTTGAATTAGGTCGGTCTCTCTAAAGGGGGTGAATATTGATGCAATCATTTACTTTACCTTATATATTTTTGATTAATTTACATTAATTTTGTAAAAATCTGTTTCCACTTTGATATTAAAGTTGTTTTTTTTTTGCCAATTCTTCAAAAAGCTTAATTGTATTGACTATGATTTCATTTCTAAACGCAATAAAAGGTTGAAACATCCAAGAGGGGGTGAACACGTTTTATAGGCATTGCATATATTGTTAACAGGGATGATCTCGAAAAAAACAACATGTTGTACATGATGTACCTCAGGGGTTAATACTTATTTTATACACAAAGTTGTAGTCTCTGTCTCCTGGACTCCTGCAGAGTCCAACGATTCTTTCTGCGAGTTTTTTTCAAGCTGGTGAAAAAGCAAAAATAGATTTATCATAATACAGTATAGCCTTCTAATGTTATGGCACCACCTTCTGGTAGGTCTTGTAATGTGCTGTGTTTGAGAATAAAGGACTGCTGTTTGCACTATCATCTACATGCAAACATGTAGGAGCTCAGATGAACTATTTCAATAGATTAGCAATTAGCATTAGTGCTTCACAGTTTCACACTAGGTTGTGAAGCTTCTTTTTTTGCATATGTCTGTATGTTATGAATCAAAATGTGAAGAGCAAAAATTAGTTTTGGCCAAAATAATTAATTTGACGGAATAACTTTGGCACCACTGATGTAATCATTTGAAAAAGTTTCTTCCTGGTTTGAAAACTTCAGTAAGGAAATGAATACTGTCTTTACTGTCTTTACTGTCTTTACTGTCTTTGTCTACTGTGTATGAAATGAATTGTCTCTCTGATTAAGTTCTTAAATGGAAATGCTGACATGTATTGCATTGCTGGTATTGGGTGCAGTGACAGATGTAGAACAGTGGAGGCAATGAGACCTTTCTCTGTAAACACGAGTTTGAAAAACAGCCACCGGTTTGTTTTGTTTATACTCCTGGATGCGAATGCCGCGTCCCCCTCGGCATCACATACCATTCCATTTAGAGCAATTGCAGCCCTGATGGAACTTTCACTGCAAGGCTGCACTTCCTATTGGGGATGCGAATGAGCGAGACAATCACATAGTTAGAAAGTTTACAAAATGCTGAAATCTCTTAATCTGAACAGTGAATACTCTTATTAATACTATGATCCATCCCGAGAGTGAAGTCTTTGTTCTAATCTTTGCTTCAGGTATCACCGGTGACACACAGGAAACTGCGAAAGAGCATTAGAAATGGAACCAGAGGCTGAAAACGTGGTCCCTTGGTTTGGTTCAGATGTTTCCGAGGAACTTTGTGTCTCTGAGTCACTGGCAGAGCCCTATGACGAGGTCAATATTAGTACTGAGTACACTGTGGACCCATATGCATCTCATTATCCCAAGTCTGACCCTGAGTCTTGTCCACCACAAGACTGGGAATCTGCAGGTGAGCAACACTCCCCACTTGAACTAAGTGGAAGTGAAGAGGATGAAGTGGATGTGAAGTACCAGGAAGAGGATGGAATCTACCTCAGTGATTTAAGAGACTCCGTTACAGAGTCTCCTCACATCCAAACCTCACCAGAATCATTGTCTCCCCATCAAGAGCAGCCTGATTCCGAGTCTCACGCTGACCACATTTCACAAATTCATACTCCGTCATCTTCCTCCTCTCTGGGCTGCGCCGCTGACATGACCCTGGCCTTGACCCTGACCTCAGAGGATCCACTGGGATCCAGTAATAGGCAGGACCCAGGGACTGGGAGCAGGAGGGTTGAATCTTCAGAGGAAGGAGGGAGTAGTGAAGCACCTCCTGCTTCTGTCTTCTTTGAAATTTCAGACGAGGGTGCTGAGCAGGCAGAGGAGAGGAACTCAGGGTCTGACTCAGATCTGTGCAGACCACACAGGCGCAGGGGAAGGTGCACACGTAAGTATCTATCCTTTATCATCCGTTTATATATTTCATGTGCATGTATGGAGCCAGAAGAACAACCTGTGAAGCCTGAATGTGAATGTTTTTTTTTAAAAAGAAATTTAGATAATGTCTGATTCATTCATTGATATAATTTTGTGTTTGGTTTAAATGCAGCCCAAGGATCTAATTAAGTTTAGATAATAACCTGCCTGCATTTATTAGTGCTGTTACGGCGAGCAGAATACCTGTAATATAAAATCAATAGATAACTTATGCAAAGCACTATGGGTACCGGTTATTTGCACGCTGAGGTCTATTTGAGGCAGACTTACAGGGAGAATTCTCATGGCATCAACAGTCAGAGCAGGACAAGAATAAAATATGACCATATGATGAGAGTGACAGAAACCAATTTGACGGACACCAGCATGTGTCGCCTGCCACCCGATCCCTTCTCCAGTCGTAACTCTTGACTGCAATGGAAAGTGAGCTCCCCTACCGCCCCCACCCCCTCACCCCCCCAAACTTAGCTGTAAGAAAATATGATGCTTTTATTAGTGTGCTTGCTTCAGCAGCGGGGACTGTAAGGTTTTTCCCACATGATGTTAGTAGGCGAGTTTCAAATAAAAAATAATAATCCTACTTTTAGCTCAAACCAAAAATTACCAAAACATTGTACGAAACAAATTATTTCTTTTAGTTTTGCATGTTTTTCTTATTTCATTTTCTTCACACCCATCTCCCTTATCCTTATCCTTCTCCCTCTTTTCCTTTGTCTAAGGGCTCAGTCGTAGTGAGAGCCAATCAGAGAGACACGTGAAGGAGACCAAATCCAAGTGTAAGAGGATTGCGCGGCTCTTAACCGATGCACCCAACCCGCAAAATAAAGGAGCCTTGCTGTTTGAAAAACGCCGCCAGAGGGTGAAGAAGTACACGTTTGTGAGTTACGGTACTGGTCAGGCACTTGACAGCGAAGACCAAATAGAGGAGGAAGCAGAGGAAGTCAGATCAGCTGGGTATAACTTTGTGGCGACAAGTGATTCTGAGCTAGAGGAGGACTTTTTTCTTTATCACCAGCAGCATAGTTTATTAAGTCTGAACTACTGGGGAAGTGTTCAAGAAATGGAAGCACTACCAGAGACAAAGGGAAAAGGAGTGTTGATGTTTGCCCAGCGCCGCAAAAGAGTGGATGACATTTTGTCCGAGCATGAAGAAATGAGGAGTAAAGGATTACCTGTGGAGGCATTAACTGGTCCTGACTATCTAAAATCACAGAATATTTATAACGCTAAGGAAACGTACAGGCATACTGATCAGACCAACTACATGGACGCACGTCACGCGCAGCATGAACACCAAGAAAATATTCAGCAGATGAACCACCTAGCTAAAGTTCCAAGTCCCTTAGTGCCAAACAGAACTGCAAAGCCCTTCATGGGGTTTCAAGATGGCACAGCTGCTCCTGTCATCCCTGGTGGCGTTGTTCCAGCAACAAAGAAAAATGAACCTAGGTTCAAAGTACCTGTGCCTACTAACACTAATCCACATGTTTGGTCTCCAACTGGAGAGATATTAGCCTCAAGAGATGAGCGAATATCCGTGCCAGCGATCAAGACGGGCATCCTCCCAGAGTCCAAAAGAAAAACCAATAAGACGTCATCAGCACTGGCACAGAAATCTGATCTTCAAAGGGAGAGGAGGTCTTTTATTGAGTCAGAGGAAGACTGTTTTAGTCTTGGAGCTGAAGCTAGTAACTTCATGCAACCCAGAACAATAAAACTCAAGCATCCCCCTCCAGTTGCCCCAAAACCTACCATCAATCCAGCTTGTCCTCCCTGGGTGAGGAAGAGTTCACCCTCTGGTGAACAATATATTCCACCGAGAAGTCCAGTTTCACAACCTTCTCACAGTTCCAGAGGGCCTCATAGTCAGCCTTACTTAAAGCAGCAAGACTGGGCGCAACCACAACCGTTGGTGACACGTTACACTCCAGAGCAAACTCAAGTAACCCTCCAAACACCTGCCAGCGCCTGGGCCCCAATAAGCTCCTCTTCCCAGCTTCGATCCCCTGTGAGTATACAGACCCACAGTCCATCTTTACCCTCAAGGAATAAGCCAGACAGTGTTCCCAACTCAATCGCTTCTTGTCCACCACAAGTCGGGAAGTCATATGTCCTTGCATCTAAAGCATCGCAGGCTTCTCCAGAGGGCCGAGTCTCAGACAGAGGTATAAATCGGTCTGGTGATGGTCCAACCATGGCAGGAAAAGGTGCTGAGTTATTTGCCAAAAGACAGTCCCGTATGGAGAAGTTTGTCGTTGATGCTGAAACAGTGCAGGCTAACAAAACAAGATCCCTCTCCCCAACCTCCTCCTTGCCTCACTCCTGGAGGCATTCTTCCAATGTCCACGCCCCTTCCCCTTTATCATACAATCCACTTGTTGCTCCTTTCTATCCTCCATCAGCGGCCAAGCAACCCCCTTCCACAAGCTCCAAATCCAAGCCTACGGCCAAAGAAAAACACAAAACACCCCCAAAGCACCTTAATGCCCTAGATATTATGAAACACCAACCATATCATTTGGACTCATCACTGTTCAAGTATGATGTAGTCCCCGAGGCCAAAATCCCCAGCACCAAGGCCACTCAAGTGTCAAAGTTTGAGGCTACAAAAAAACTTAAACATAGAGCTGCCTCTTCTCATTTTCCCTATAATGCGCCTGAGCTTGCTGTTGAGGCCAAAGCCCCTTCTAAGGCTCCTGGACTGGTAAGTTCCCCAAATCCTTCCACCCATCAAAACACAAAATCAGCTGAGCCTCGCACACCTGGCAAGCACGTGGATGAAAAGCACACTGCCGCCCCTGCAGCTCACCACATAACCAGCAAGCAGGCACCAGGTGCCAAACCCTCAAGCAGAGCCTCCCAGCAGTCGTCTACTGGTGGTAGCATTGCTTCAGCTTTTTCTCCTGCTTCTCTTATTGCCCGGGGCGTGCGTCAGATGGCTCCTCGGCCAAAGTTTTCTGCAAAGAAGCCAGCGGTGACAAGCAAACAGTGGAAGCCTGTTGCCATGCTCCATTAGTCCTGATAAAGTATGTCCCCAAGCAGTGTGGTCAACACAGGAGACGATAGAACGTTGAGTGATTCTCAGGAAGTGCGGTTCCATGTGCAATAATGTGTGTAAGGTCTCTTGGTAGAGTTTTTTTGTTTTTGTTTCTTTTCTAAGAAATAAGATTGCTTGCAATTTTTATGCAGCAGTCCTCATTGCTGACCCCAGAAACTACACACACCAGCAACTTTTAGAAACACTTTTTATTCAATTTGAATTCAAGCCAAAATATTATTATCATAAGTCTGTCACCTGGGATAAGAATAAGTCACTTTACAAATATATTTATAGTATATTTTTGATGATTCAGTGTGTTTGGGGAGAAACTGTCTTTGCACTTCTTTCTTTGGATGCAGTTCCTTCAGTCTCATTCCAAACGTTGATGTTATCACAACGGCTAAAAGCATTAACATTAGTTGTGATCGTTAACCCTGATGACTTTAATTGTTTTGTTTTTTTTGTACATGGTTAGATTTTCTGACGTCTTCAGATGTGGCCAGTTATTAAATTGTCTCAAAAGTCATCAGCGATTCTGTATCCTCATCCTTGATGTAAAACATGAGCGGAATATCACAGAGGATGGGTTTTTTCTGTTATCGGTTAATTTATTTCTAGCAGCTCAAACCAAGAATAAGAAAACAACTGTCTTGTTTTTTCTCTCTCTTTCTGACATATCACTGTTTATTGCACTTCTTGTGCGCTGCACAATCATGCCATTAAAATACTCTTTCCTCCTCTTACTTGTGTACTTCCTGTGTCGTGGGCTTCTATTTTCTTTTTCAAAACCAGCTGCATCACCACTTTTTCTGAGTCACCCTTGTTTCCTACTGTATCTTCCTCACTGCATGTTCTCACACATGTTCTAAGTTCCACAACATCATTGGCTTGTTTAATATACAAAGGTAAACACGCCAATAATGCCTCGCATTAATATACAAAGGTAAACAGTTTCACTATTGCATGCAAGTGAATGAGTTGTGTTTGTTTTCACAGCACAGTGTTACCATTTTTCTATTTTCAGCAACAGTGGGCAGAGAAATAGTTCCAAGCAAACGTCTATTATCTTTTATATGTCTTTCATGTTGTAACTGTGCTAGTGTATTTATTCTAAATTTCATGGCCCAACATGAAGGTAAGTAATATTTTTCAAACTTATTTTCAGTGTTAATTTGTGTCAATTTCTACTTCAGGCTGTAACATATAAGAACTTGTCTGTGCATTTTTCTCATATCAACATTTAAGTAAAAATCTGTCATTTACCTTAGCAATTTTAGATCGAAAGAAAAAACATGCTGACATTTAAAAAAATCATGTCAGATGTTCACGAGCAAAACAATAGTGGTCTCAGGAAAATGTGACAAATGTCTTCTTACAGAAGACTGCACTAATCTTTTGGTTCTATCTTTTGGACAAAGTAGAAAAATATTTTGTCAAAATCATCAACAACTGTCACTGAAAGATCATTTGACTTCAAGTTGACGTGAACAAAACAGAACATTAATGACTGGCCTGGCCTCTACCAGCCAGTGGGTGGCAGCAAAGTCTGTAACATGATGTCACACCAGCCAACTCATATGAGCTTGTTCTTCCAGGGATTTGGTCGAAGCCGCTCCCTCAGCCTTCCCCAACGACTGAATTCGATGCCTTCACCCACACCTCAGTCCCCTGTGACTGCACATGGAGCGCAGGCATCATCTTCCCACACATGGAGGCCAACATCCTTTCAGGAAAATGTCTATAAGCCACCTTCTCCCTGGGAGGCAGCATCCAGGAGCCCCATTGGTGCAGTGGATGAGGCGTTTGTGTTTCACAGCCTCCCATCATCTGTTGTCTCCAATGTCAAAGCTGCAGAGCAACGCAGGTCTCTGCCAGAGCCGCCGGATGAATGGAAGCGCAGGGTCTCTCTTGATCCTGCAGCTGTCAGCAGGAGCCACTGTTACACAGCTCCTGCTTTTCAGGCCCCATCGTTGAGCAGGACACGTTCACCTGAGAGAGCAGTTGTCTATGGGCCTCCCTTCAGACCTGCCCAGCCTCTGAGGCCTGCAAGTGTTGGGTACATGAGACGAGGCTCCAGTCCAGCAAAGTACTCTCCCATGTACGGTGCAGGCCCGAGAAGTCACCACCTCTAACGCAAAGTCAGACATCTACATCAGAGAAGAAGAGATATGCACGTGCACGTATGTTAACATAAAAAAAAGTATTAAGTAGGAAGAGTCAAGTGTGTTGAACACAAAATACACAAACACAAAAATTGCAGACCACTGATTAGTTTTGTTTTTTGTATTTGCTGGAAGCCATATCCTCGAGTTACATGTGGCTTAACGAGCTGACCGACTCACTGTGGCTTTGGTGTCGTGTTGCCACTGTGAAATAATTCTGCTGAGCACCAGTATGAGTTTTGTAGTCGCATCTAAGAGAACGGTTGTTAAACAAGATGTCATTGAGATATTATTAAGCATGCGGAGTGAGGAAGTGAATGTGGAGTAGAAACTAGGTATTACTGTTTTTAAGCAGAGTGGTTGCTCATTAAAAATGCAGCCTATTTTAATATTGTTGATTATAAATATGTGGTTAGAAATAAGACACTTGTAGTTTTTTCATTCATTATTTTTGTCATCACTTTTAGAAGCAGATGTTATAAAAACATATTTACACACATCCTCAATACAAGCGTTGCTCATATTGTTTTATTTTGCTTCTATCACCTTAGTATAGCAGAATCACTATCAGTATATGGTTGATATATAGTAAAGGTGTGATCATCAATATCTGTAGCAGTTTCTAGTAACTTGATATTGATAAGCTTATCATTATGCCCTGAATGTAGGAAAAAGAAAACCATTGAACTGTGACAATGACCACAGTCAAACTGAAGAAAAATGTGTTGATGTTAACGTTTTCGAATTCAGATTTATATGACATCATTATACACGATTTGGTTAAGAAGATTAATGTTGCATGCAGACATTTTCAAAAGGTAGAATTTTTTTTGAATTAATAAATCTAGAATTTGTGTTCTGCCTTGTGCTTGACAATTATTTTCCAAACTGAAAAAAAAAGCTGAAAAATTAAAAGGCATGAAAACACTTTGTCTTTATAGTGTATTTTTTGTGTGTGGATGAAAATGTGACCCATACTGAAAGTGAAATTCGGTCACATTTATTTGAGTGCACTGAATGATGATGTTATATTAGAAAAACATTTCTGATATTCATTTTCACCCTGTTTATGACCCATGTACTGTTAGTCAGAGGAGGGAGACTGACCACTATCTTAAGGATGAGCCGCACTGCCCTTTAACCACCTCCAGGGGTCTGCAGTTCATCATCTGAAGACAGTAATCACACATAATGACAGCAACGCAACTCAGTTTGTGAGAGAGGAGGACACCACACAAGCAGCAGCTGTTCGACCTCCCCGACTTGAAGACGCGATGCCTGTGAGGTTACATCAACCTCCAGAGCAGTGTTGACTTTGAGGATTTAACTCAGGGGGAAGGAATATGTCTCAGGAGGTTAGCGCTTATCCCCAAAGAACATCAGCACGTTGTCCATCCTCCCCTCGCCTCTCCTCCTCTCTCCTCTCTCTGGTAGCTTTCCCTGCCCCATGGTGTTTCCGAGTGGTTGTGAGTGTTTGGCAGGTTAAATTTAGCCTATTGATGTAAGCTGCATTCCAGTCACAACAGACACAGGGACACTCTCACAGTTTGGCTTTAGTGTGTGGGACTGTGAAGATCAGGGAAGATCAAACTACCAACTGTAGGTTGACCCCTGAGTCTCTGTGTCTCCCCTTCGAGGATACAGGTTGCACGCCATCACAGGTACGGACAGGTCTCATCGGGGTATATTTTGTAAATATGTGGTGGATCTAAATTATTTTGAGGTTGTCTTAGAGCAGTGATGTACTGTGATAAAAGTCATTTTACTGTATCTTAAAAATATGTATATTCTCCGTCACTTATAGACATTGCTTTCTTATGACCTTATAGATGTGTGATTTCTGAAAGATAGTAGATTACAGAGACACAATTTCTATCATTGGAATAATAAAGGTGTGATGGAAATTATTTATATATATAATTATGCACAAATATCGCAATTGAGCTGCTGAAATGTTAAGCTTTTTAAAAAAAGAATATTTATAATTTTACTGGTATATTGTTTAATATTTTACAAGAAAGAGACACTCGATATAGAAAACATAAAAAAGTTATTGTAGTTTTAGTTCTCATGTTGCAGAACATGTGTGGCGTCCAGCTAGGGCACAAGATTCACCTTGACCTTTGTACAGGTCGTTCATCTTGTGAAAACATATGGGAGATGCTTCTAAAAGTAGTTCGCATGCCCAAAACTTGGACTGGTGGCAAAGTCAGATTTAAGAATTACGTGTGTGCTACCAATGCAAGTACAACGGGGGGGTTTAGGATTATATAATGCACTGTAATCTGTTAAATGTAACTTCTATAGACAAATGGTGACATGGCAGATTTATTTGACGAGTCACCTTCCAGATCATTTCAAATGTCAATAGGAGATAGACATTGTTGACTAAAAATATCATGTGCGTTGCCGGTTTGTTATGTAACCAAAGAGATGAGTGCAATAAGTATTATCTTATCATGAGTAAATTAGCCTGTGTTTCCTGAGTGTCTCATTCTGTCCCTGTCAACCTTTCAGTATGACACATTTCATGTCAACAGTCATACAGGATTACAGACTGAACCTTTTTCCTCTGACGGCTGATGAATGACGACTGTACACGTGCACTCACCAACAAACACCAGGCTCTGTGTAAAACCTGTCACATGATGGGCTCTGATGTTCTGTGGGGTCACAGTGTTGGGAGTCAAACTTTATAACTTGAGCAACAAAACTACATCCTGTGTCCTGTATGTGTTTCCAGTCTTCCCTAGTTCTTCCAAACGTCCAACCCCCAAGCCGTAATGTCACAGTTCTGTACAATGCCAGCAGGAGAGAGGAAGAAGTGTGCAGCAGCTATTTGCCGAGAGGTCCACGGCACCAATGGTATGATGCTGGAGCTGGGGCTCGGTGGACAAACACACTGCTGCAAGAGAACGGCCATTCTGATCCGGGTTCAAAATATGTCAGGGCTACTCTCCAAGCACTTGCCATAAATAAGCTAATGTGACGATTTACTGTGTGGTGAAAATCCTTTGTCGTTGTGCTTTTCAGAAGTCTATTTCTGGGCGGGGGGGGGGGGGGGGGGGGGGGGGGGGGGGGTTTGAATGCCAACTGTGAAGCTGTATGGATAATGTGAAGGTTCGTGACAGCTGGGCAGCGTTCCGCCATTACTGGTGGACGAGGGGGAACCATGTTCGTCTGAAACTTAAGTCACAGCTACAGTGGTAACTCACTGTTCACAACAGAACATATGCATACAATAGAATAAGCTAAATACTTTGACACTTGTTGTCACACACTGTGCGTGTGTATTTATGTTCTATACCCCGCACTTTCCAAGTTTCAAACTTTTTGAATGACCACATTTGGAGGTGGAAAATATATATTTTATATATATTGGCTGTCCTTTATACCATACCTGAATTATACGTGTTGGCATAAATAAGTAACTGAACATGTCAGCTCAACAATGTGTAGTAATGCAATTACTCTTTAGAGTGACTGATGATTGTGATTCTTGACCTTTTTATTTACACTTCTTTTTTCGGACAGGGGACACCATGGATCTCGGGAAGAAGCTCAGCACTCCCAAAGACATTATGCTGGAGGAGTTATCGTTGCTCTCCAACAGAGGTTCAAGGCTTTTTAAGATGCGCCAGAGGAGGTCTGACAAATACACGTTTGAAAGCATCCAAAATGAGGCCAATGCACAGCTAAATGTAAGTCAGTGTGTGTCTTTGTGTGTCATTCAGGTGTTTTGTATGCCGGGGTGACTGAATATGACGAGGGCTTCATTTCTATTCTCTTGCACAATATTGACTTTCACGATCTGGAGTTAGTGTCTGTTTATTATTTATCAGGAAATATGCTCTTTTTTAAAAAAAGTGTCACAACATTGGGATGATAACTTAGACATGTGCCTCCTCCATCCTCCAGTCAAATCTGCTGAGAGGCTCCTCAGGCACTTTGCTGGGGGTGTGGGGGGGCTGCTTCCAGTTTATCAGCGCTTGTTGCTGTGTGCATGTGAGAGCGTGTGCACGTCGAAGTGCATGATAGTCAAGAGCAGCTATTGATAAGCCAGCGCTGAGTATTTGCCACACTAGTATTTCATCAACGTCAATTACTTTATCCAGGACTGAATAAGTTAATTGTGTTTATTTTGTTTTGCAGAATGATATTTTAGCTGACAACATACACACTGTGGAAATTAAAGTGGACGCACCCACCGAAGGAAATACTGGCAGTGCAGAAAACTCACTTTCAGGTAAAACTGCTGCTTACTGGAGGAGGCTGTTGAGTTTAAACCCAACATGGAATGACGAGATTTAAAACAGTTATCTTATAAATTATAGGCAAAACATTCATTTTCAATCCATAGGAATGTAAATATTGCCACGGAAAATCATATAATTGCTTATAATTGCAATGTGTGAAGTGTAACCGATGACCCCTGCACAACAAACGCCACATAGATGTACATCACTACCTACTGCCCAGGGACGACAGATCAAACTTAGCTTGGAGCTATTTCTGGCACAATATTTGAATTGTGCACTGCCCCTATCGAATAAACGGATTATGTTGTCATAACGACAGTTTCATCAGTTGTCTTATCGCTGGGTAGTGTGATATGCATGTAGCCACAATCAATTACATAATATGACTGCTTTATTTTATTTTGTATTTTATTTTGAAAAAGCCATCAGATCTCTGCGGTCATCCTAAAATGCTTCAGCCGGGTGTCCTCCCATATCGACACATTATATGATGGGGGCACACTTCAACTATGTGCTATTTTAAGAGCTCTGATCGTAATGATGGACAACTCAGTCTGCCTGTGTTAAGTGTTCTCTCAGCACAGACTCTATTCATAATCCCATCCACTCTAAAACCTTAACCCTCTCTCATACAAAAAAAAACAGGCTAAAGAAAACAGCTCTAACAGCACGCAAATGCCAAACAGTCCCATCATCCTCCACACCAACATCTCATGCTCATATTTATCCTTGTGTGGACCTGTGTGTTTTTTCCTCTCTCCTTCACAGACGCGACTGCAGAGAAGCTGAACCCCACAACCATGCACAAGTCCTATCACTCTCCATGGGAGGAGGCAATCCTCAGTGACCCCGACCTTGCTGAGACCATCAAACTCAGGATGCCTGCGCCAGAGTCACGACCAGATCTTCCTGAATACAAGTGCTTTAACCGGTGAGAACGCTGTGAGTGTGTGATGGCATAACGCTGCAAGAGCAAGTGGATTTCACACTTTGATCTAAATTACAGAGTCGCCACTCCTTATGGTGGTTTTGAAAAAGCCCCCAGAGGAATCACATTCAAACTCCCAGAGGTAGACCTGAACCCGCCTGGATACCCAGAGCTACAGGAGCCAGGGATAAAGCGGCCCACCTTCAACAGGACAGCCCAGGGATGGATATCAGAGGGCACCCATCTGATCCTACCCACTATTATCTTGGAGCCAATGCAGGTTCCAGAATCGGACGACCTGTAGATGATTTTAAGTAATGTGTCAGCATGATGTTTGCTGTAATATTGTGGCAACAAAAACATAAAATCACATACTGCTGTGGCGTTTGAGATTTAAAAAAAAATAAAAATAAAAGAAGGAAGAAAACAGAAGAGACAGGCAGGGTTCAGTCCTCGCGGAGCTGCGCGGTTATGAAACCAGTGCAGTCATGTGATTCAGTCTTCTCTCATCATGAGGACAAGTTGGGAGTCTGACCTTCCGCCAGCAGCGCTCGCACACTTTGCCACGCAGGGACGGAGGACTGCAGTACAACTGCAGTGCACCTCAGGCTACACTAGGGGCGGAGTTTGACCTCTCAAGTCTCCAAACATCACTAATCCGCGTCGGACATTCTGGCACAGGCCGTCACCCGGCGGCTTGTCCCCACAACCTGGACACCTCTCCCCCGGAACCACGCTGCCCGGACCTGCTCCGCGCGCCATCCGGCACAGGCTGCAGCCGGAGTGAGGGATTGGTTGGGGGGTGGGGGTGGTGGTGGTGAAGGGGGTGGGGTGGAGGGGGGGGGCTGCACTATGGCAGATAGTGCGCTTCACGCGCCCGAACAGATCTGCAGTCATCTCTGAGCCAGTTCGCGTCGCGGGGTCTGCAGGATTTGCGCGTGGACAGCCGGACCGCCCCGCGCCTGCACTGCGGTGCTAACATCCGCTTCCGTTGAAAGGTGAGTGTGCGTGTGTGTGTGTGTTTGCGTGTGCGTGTGTGTGCACGGCACTTGTTTTCCCCCAATGGCTCCACGCGAGTTGCGGCATATTGGTGGTTCACATGCGGGCTACAGTTCAGCGAGAGGCTGCTGGAGCACTGGCTGCGCGCCCGCCCGCTGCTGAGGGAGCGCGCGCCTTCAGCCAGGCTCCTCACAGGCACGGTGATAAAAACAAACAAACAAACCTTTATTTATGTCCTCTCCGTGAACGGACAACACAGATGGTGTTGTTGTCAGACCGTATAGGCCCACAGGAATCACATGGTGTCAGAGGTTGCAGCAGAAAGTGATGACACTGTAGCCAGATGTAGGCTCTGAATGTGATTGAACATTTAGCATTGGACTGCTGATGTAACATGTCACTCTGTGATGTTATTGTCTGAGGCGAGCACGTTTACAAATACGACTGTAACAGTATACAACAGCGTGTACCTTTGTAAAAGTTGGACGTAATTTCTTTTTTCATAATTGTATTTAATTATTGAATTCTTTCATGAAACATTTCAAACATAAAACAACTACAACACCAGATTCGTTTTCTTTATTGATATTATTTGTCTTGTTTGTGTTTTGGTGTTGGGATGAGCTTCTTGTTTACGCGTAGGCTGAAAACTGGAGCTTCAAATTTAATGTAGCATATGGAATTTTAGACAAGACAAGATACTGTTTATGTACATTATGAGCCCTCTAACCATTTCTTCTCATGGCACATCATCATAAATAGTTGCACTTTAAGGGCAAAGTCAAACTGTACACTATGCTTGCTTTTGTTAAATTAGAAAAAAGAAAATCTGTGTATCGAACCCGTTAGAGCTTCTGCTTTTCTGTATGTTTTTGGATGCAGGGAATGGATTCGTGGATCATTGTGTTATTCGGCTCTTGTGCGGCTTGTAGACTTGTGTTAGTGCTCTTGTGGTTTACCGCTTTTGTTCCTCCATCCACAGATTTTGCTCCATGTCCAGTGGTGCATGGCTGAAGTTGCCCTGCGGCTGATCCTGACAATGCTTTCGACAAACTGCTCTGGAGGTGCGTGGGGATAAAATGGATGGAGCCCCTGGTCAGATCAACACACCAGCTCCCACCTCCCAGCATGTCCAGCTGCAGCAAGTCTCCCTCCAACTCCGGAGAAGGTAGAGGACATGATCCGTCTGTCATCTCACCAGTTCAGTTATTTGGATTAGTTATGTAATGTCCAAAATGATACCCCCACTGTGCTATGCGGTAATAATCAGATTTTGAACACACAGTAATGTAAACAAAAACAAAAGGAGAATGCACTGAGTTACTGAATTAATGTTTAGTTTGTATCATTTAATATAATGTTTTTTCGGTTAAACAAGGGATTTCAGTTTTCATCTCCTCTGTGTAAAATGCTAAACAGCAGAAACAACCCTGAGGATTTTTTTTTTTTCATCAGTTGCAGGATCTAACTCCAGAGCATGGGTGAAGATGTTCAAAAAACCCAGAGGAGGCCTGAAGAAGTCCTACCAGCCTGGCAGCATGCTGTCCCTCGCCCTCACCAAAGGCCTGCTGAATGAGCCCGGGCAGAACAGCTGCTTCCTGAACAGTGCCGTTCAGGTGAGAACCATTTTCCACCAGCTCTCATATACATAACATGTACTTTAACTGATCGCACTTACAATTATCTCGATGCACAAATAAACAACCATAAGTTGTCCTGTAAACAATTATGCAAACGGAGGGCAGGATTGAATTCACTTAAACAACAAGAATTGGCAACCCGTGTCCATCATCCTAAATAAACATCCTAAATAAATCCGCTGCTGCTGCCGTTCATTCTTCCCATGCAGGTGCTCTGGCAGCTGGACATTTTCAGGAGGAGTTTGAGGCAGCTGTCAGGTCACTTCTGTCTGGGTGACGCTTGCATTTTCTGTGCTCTAAAGGTTGGTTCAGTTTTTGCCTTTAAGTTTCTTCGTATGTCAACGTTTTCTTTCAGCATATCAATTAAAATTCACAATAATTATGATTGTCATTGTTAGTTTAAAAAGCGTTGATGAGCTAACTTGTCTTTTTTTCTTTTTTTCTTTTCCCCCAGAGTATATTCAGCCAGTTTCAGCAGAGCAGGGAGCGCGTGCTCCCCTCTGACAGCCTGCGCAACGCTCTGGCTGAGACGTTTAAGGACGAGCAGCGCTTTCAGCTCGGCCTGATGGATGATGCAGCTGAGTGCTTTGTACGTTGACAATCAAAATTCTTAAGACCTGTCCACAGTAACTGCGTATTAAATAATGTTGTGGTGCTTCCCCCTCTGTGACACCAAAGGTATAAGGAAGCAGAAGCCACTGACAAAATGCCCAAGCTTAATCTGCTGTGTGTAAGGATGGATTTTGGCCTTTTCTGTTGTAGCGTATTTTGCTTTTGTGTGTTTCTGCGTAGGCCATAGAGCATCTACAATCCCCCTATTTGTTTAGTTCTCCATTCTGTTTGAAAAACAAGTTGTCTAGACCTCAGTTGTTTAGTCTGACTTGATAATATGATAAGTTACAATGTGCAGATTTTTGTCTTCAGTTCTTGTTAACGTCTAAAACCGTTTTTGGTTAGTTGACATAGAATTTGATCATTTAGATGTAGTTGTTTGCGTGGATATGAGCGATTAATCAGAACACTGCATTTTTAACTTGTAAATTTTAGTGTTACTGTGCAGGATTGTGGTGTCTCATGTGTGTTTGCATGTGTACGATACGAGCACTGTGTCTGTTCTGACTTTTCATCTTTTTAGGAGAACATCCTGGAGCGGATTCATTTACACATAGTTTCAGACACTGCGACTGACACTTGTTCATCCAAATCCTGCATCACCCATCAGAAGTTTGCAATGATGCTTTACGAGCAGGTGAGTGATATTGAGAGACCGGACCAATTTTCTTTCGCTTTTTATCGAAGGAAGAATAAATGAAAACACTGACAATAATGACTCCTATGCAACCATGAACATTTATCTGTTAAGTATTTGTGTCCCTTGTTGCAGTTTGTGTGTCGCTGTTGTGGTGCGTCATCGGACCCACACCCATTCACAGAATTTGTACATTATGTTTCAACCACAGCTCTATGGTGAGTACTCAAGTGCTGATATCATTTAAATGATTAAAATACTAAACAAGTGTACAAGAAAAAATATTTTGGTGAAACTGAAAGTGTCACAGATCAGATTTCTTTTTCTCTGTTTCCAAAGCCACTTGTACCATGAAGAAATGTTCATTAACATGCTCCATAAATCACTTGTGATAATGTATTTTAATAATTAAATGAAGCCATTATATTATTTAACACCTAGTTACTATCACCGCGTTCGACCTAGGGTTTCCCCTGGAGTCATAAAAGACAAATACATTTCTATATTTTCAGTACTAAATATAAATATAGTTCAGTATATGTACAGTATATTTTAAAAACCCTGACCAGACCGGTGTTTTATACCTTTTGTGCAGCCAACAGGTTGATCGGATGTTGGGTAAAAACGAGCGGCTCAGGTCGGACATGTTTGGAGAATTGCTGCAGGCAGCAAACAACACAGGGGACCTCCGAAACTGCCCGGTATTGAATTTATTCCTGTTTGTTTCTATGTGATGTTTTTCTGGACGAATTAACAGATGTTTTTGATGCACTGTCCCTGACCCCTCCCCTGCTCCGCTGTTATTCAAACATCTGTCTGAATTCAAGCGTTCAACACTGATTTAGCACCGGCAGCTTTTAATGGCGAATAAGACCATTTGGCCGATCGTTCTAACGTTACCATCAAATGGCCACAAAAAATGGCTTGTGGAGATGTGCAGAGTACACTCTGTGCCTTCTGCTGTGACACTGCACTTGAGGCAGCCGGAAGGAGATGGTGCCAGACTAGTGTTAGGATATAAATAGCAGTATGGGCTTATCCACTGTATTTCTTTCATCTGTATTTGCTGCCACTGTCTTCCTCTTGCGCTGACTCCTCTGTTCCAACCTACCCAGTATTCCTCCTAAAAACTCCAGTGCCAATTAATGAAACCAATCCACAGATTTACATCTTTGTACGAGTCCTAATTATGACAGTGTGAAACGATGGGGAGAGAAATTAGGCCAAAAAAAACGATTACTTGGAAAATGTGATCCATTTTTTCTGATTTGACTTGAGAATATTTATTCACTTTCCTGTGTGTGTTCCCACCCATGATGTTGTTCAGCACAAAAACTGGAACAGGCAAATAGCTCTACATGTTTGCCAATCCAAAGGTTTAGTGTTTAATTTTATTTACTCACTAACATCTTCTTCCTATGTTTTTATTATGTATCCAACCGACTGGGTTCTGTCTTTATTATTTTTAGTTTTTTTTTTGTTTCTAGCTTTTGATTTATTTCTGGATCTTTGCTTTTAGCATTTTCTTTGTTTTTTTTTTGTCAGTCTTGACTTTGAAAAGTGAGGTCTAAATAAACTGTATTATTTTTAGCTAACAAATGTCACATCCAAAATCCTAGTGTGAGTCTATTTGAAGCTGATGTTTGTGACAGATATAAATATAGAAATGCTGTTACTCTCACTGAAATGTCGAATTTTCTAACACAACACAATCTATTAATTACTGTTATATATTAGTAGTGAACTTGGGCCTCCATATGTCATTTGCCATATTTCGCAGAGTGACTGTGGTCAGAGCATCAAGATCCGCCGTGTGCTCATGAACTGTCCAGAGATCGTGACCATAGGGTTTGTGTGGGATGCTGAGCAGTCGGATCTTACGGATGATGTCATTCGGTCTCTTGGCCCACGTTTGAACCTGTGTGGGGTAAGACCTGGAACGCCGAGCGCCATTTCAACCTCATGCGGTGCTTATAAACACCCCGTGACAAATAGGATTCCATGTGTTCATAGGATAATGTAGCCGCTATAGTACATGTCCACAAAATTAAACCGATCACATTGTTGACAGTTGTTCCACTCTTGGTTACAATTTAGAAGAAATTGACGTCAGTGTGCTTTAATCTGTTTTTTTATGCCTATCAAAACCATATGCATCAGTTGCAGATTTAGCATCTGGTGGTGACAAACATGCAGAGGTCCAGCTTCAGTTTGTTGTCTTTCAGCTTTTCAACCGCGTCACTGATGAAAACGCCAAACGCAGTGAGCTACATCTGGTGGGGATGATCTGTTTCTCCAGTAAACATTACTCAGCTTTCGCCTATCACACCAAATCTTCCAAATGGATGTTTTTTGATGATGCTACTGTAAAGGAGGTCAGGAACTCTGCCATTAATCTGCTTCATCCCTGTTCAAAAGTCAACCATTACCTGTCACTGTCTGTCACATGGCCTAACAGCACACCCTCTTTTTTTCCCCTCCAGATCGGATCCAAATGGAAAGATGTTGCCTCTAAGTGTGTAAAGGGACATTTCCAGCCACTTCTTTTATTTTACACTAATCCTGAGGGGAGTCCCGTGTCTAACGAAGATGCACCGAGACAAACAACAATGTGTCCGCGCTACAAAGGCCAAGTAAATGGTGAAGTGACAGGTGAGGAGGAACCTCCAGCTATCAGCACGTCTAATCCTACATCTGCTCATACAGTCCATACGCATGATAAAGCCTGGGTCTGAGAAGAAACCATTATATGTTGCTGCAGATTGAGATTAAAGTGCAGATTTTGATTTTTTTTTTCACTGAGTTATAGCTATAGCTATATCACTTATAGTTTGTAGTTTTTACAGCCATATTGACTGAGACAACTTAGTACGCAATCTCTCACACCTGTTTAGTCTAGTGTTTATGTTGGGTGCTCAATGTTTAAAAAGAAAACGATTAGATGATGGAAAACAGTTATGAAAATTATTATTTTTGTTAATGTTGAGCAAAAATCTCTCTGTACCTATAAGCGTCTTTGGGTACCAGAAAAGCGCTATATAAAACTAATCTATTATTATTATAATTATTATTATTATTATCTGTAATTAATCAGTAAATAGTGAAGGCTTGATAAGGATGAAAATATTCATCAGTTTGAATTTGCCTAATGATATACAGTCTAAAATCCATTTCCTCCTATAAAATCTGAACAATTTTTCTGAAAGTATCATTAGGTGGAATTAAATGTCAAACAATGTCAGTGCCTTTGACAATAATGATGTCACTCCACAAATTACAGTCATAGGTTGCACTGGGATTGAGAGATTGCTGTTAAACCGTGGACAGAACGACTGTCCTGCCCTCTGCACTGGGTTGAGCTCGACATGAGGATGATGCCTCTGTTGCGTGCAGATTACCACCCACGCCTCCGGCACTAATCCCTGTTCCTGGAGCCAAGTGCACTCATGCTCTTGCTCCACAGTTCTCACTCTTCCCGTCGCCATTTCCCATGTTTGCCTCCTCTCAATTTCCCTGCTTGGTCTTTGGGCAAACGGGCCGATAGATGGATTGTTCTCTGTTAATGTGTTGGCAAGACGCGTTGACTGACAGGATGGGACAGGATTCTTGTTTTTATGAAAATAAATGTAAGTAAATTATAACTTGTTTGCAAAGAGAGGTTTGGCTAACATGTAGAAAGGAGTTGAGAAAACTGGTGGATATGTTGATGCGGAAGCAGATGGGATTGTTGTGGCTCCCAGAAGTCAGTGATCTACACGGCCCTGTTAATTTACTTATATGATGTTTTATGTAGGTGTATTATTTAATTCTTTAAAGTTCATCATCATCTGCGTTTTCATTCATTTTGTTTTCCCCTCAGTAAAACACCCCCTGGACAGTCCAAACAAATTCCAGGAGCCTTTCACAGAGAGTTTGCAGAGGCCTGGCGAAACGTCAAGAAAGGACAGAGGGCATCGGAGAACAGAGTCATCACAACACAAAGGTAGAGGCAGAACATTCCAGGCAAAAATTATTATGTTTGAAATAGTAACTCTAAATTGTTCTGTGTCCGCTGTGTTTAGAGGTGGCACATGCAAAAGCTTCATCTCCCCCAGAGAACAGACTCAGGTCCTCTGTGGACCACAAATTAAAAAGCTATCAGCGCACTGAAAAGTCATCAACCCATTCAAGCAGAGGATCTCAGGATCCACGTGGGCAGCCCATGGGTTCACAGGGTGGTGGGCATAGCCAGAAAAACAACACCTCCCCGAGTCTTTACCACCAGGAGAGCTGTCAGGAGCAATGGGAAAAAGGTGGAAGCGGAGGAAGCCGCAGTAAATCGAAGTCCACTTGGAGACCCATTCGGGAGGTGTTAAATGTTGACACTGTACTGAATGAACTGGAGCAGCGGCGTCAGCAGCAGCAGCAGCAGCAGCAGGACAGCCCACGACGCAGCAAGCCGCCATCCCAGGAGAAGGTGCACCCCGAACAAAGTCGAGACCACGAGAGGGAATGTGCACGAGCCAGAGAAGATCGGAAGCAGAAGTGTCTGATGACAATTTATGAGGATGAGCAGAGGCATGAGACCGAGAGTCACAGCTCTGTGGAGTCAGAGAGCAGGGCCAACCACCAGAGGGGCGGCAGGCTTAAAGGTGGCCCCAAGACGCTGCTGCGGAGTGACACCTGGACCATCCAGAGGACAGAGTCCGGCTATGAGAGCAGTGACAGACTCAGCAGCTCCACCAACCCTGACTCACCTGGGGTCGACGGCTTTGCTGTTAAAGACCAGAGATCAACACCGGAGGCACAGCTGCCAAGGTAAGTCAGCCATTTTTTAAAAATGTGTTTTTGAGTATTACTTACCCGCTTTGTATACTAATACACTGTGCCAGTTTAAAAAGTCCGATTGGAGACATGTTTGGAATAATTTTAGACTTTTGTTTCCAGCCAGGTGCATCAGAAGGGTGCGAAGTCAAGTATAATGTCATCACCTTCACACAACAGTAAGTTCATTATCAAGTGTTTAGTAAATTTAGTTTACGTCATATTGTTACTGTGTACCCTCACATCCAACTACATTTTGCACCATTAAATTATGTGTTTCCTTATTTTTCCTCTTTCTGTATATTTGTGTTCGGCTCATTAAAAACAAACCAGTGAAGTATGACCCACCCTCTTAATGATAACATGAAAGTAATTGAAGATTGATAGTCTGAGTTTATTTCAGAGCTTGGACTGGCTTATTTAACCTCTTCATCCATATGGCTCTGTAATCCCACAAAAGCTCATTCAGATGGCACAGCTGGACGTGGCTGCTGGCCTTTGTCATAAATATCTTTCTGTTTCATGACGTACTTCAAGTCTGCTGCGCTTGTTACTAAGTCGAGGCTTTGCACATACAGAGCCAGTGTTTCCAACCAACAGCTCGAGCTTTTATCCTTGCATGGACCTCTCCAGGGCAACAGCAAAGAAAAAAAAAATAACACATCTATTTTTAAAGGGAAGGAATTCAGCAGCACACTGCCTCTCCCTGTGCTGGTGCATGGTTCATCCAGCTGTGAGACTCCAGCGAGATTAATGCTCTGCTGCTGCCACCTTGTGGCCTGAGACGCAACAACAAAAACAAACTTTTCTGCAGTTTGAATTTAGTTGGTAAACACTAATATGTAAAAAACAGAGCACAACTCTCTTGCTATGCAGTATTATAAACTTTTTATGTTTTCTATTTTCCTTTCACTATATTTTGATGATCTTTATTGTACGTTTTATAGGTAAACATCAACTCAAACCTCAGGGAAAGAACCATGAAGTTTCACATTCACATCTAAAGTGCAGTCCAGGTTCAAGGTTGTGTTTTTCTTTATTCTACATTATATAATGATTGTTTGATTGTGTTCATTGAAGAGTAAATTACGTGCAGTAAATTGTATTTTACGTTATATTTAAAGAAGTGCTTCCATCATTCTGATTTTATTGTTTTTTTGTTTTGTTTTTTTGGTAGGCGGAAATCAAAGTACACATGTAGCAGCTCCAGAAAAGCAGCGTCTTCAGAGAGGGACTCTTCTGCCTCTGAGACCCGGCAGAATGATCAGCAGGAGTTTACAAACTGCAGAGAAAGTACAGCGCTGAGGCACATTACAAAAACCAGCAGCTCAGAGTGGAACAGCTCCGACGATCTCGCCCTCTCTGAACCAGACGAAAGTACTTACCGCTCCAGCAACAGCGACACAGCCGCCTCCGATTCCCAGTGTCCACACATAACGCTGCCATATCAGCCTCCCTGCAATGTGAATGCGGAGCCTCTTCAGCTGAACAGTCAACGTCAGCTCAGCGCGACAGGGTCCCCTCACCTTCGACTCGCCCAGCGGATCTCCCCTCACCAGGGTGAAACAAGTCACGCCGGGTTTCGTCCGAGGATGCTTCAAGAGCCCTTCCCCTCCAGTCCGTGTTTTTCATCCACATCCTCCGCCAGTCCTCACAGGAAGCCTGACATGTCAGGCCTCCGGACCTTCTCAGATGCAAGCTCCAAGTCGGGCTCCGACCCAGAGAGGAGCACTCCATCGTCATGTGATAGCGAGGAGAGGCTAACTGGGTGCAGGGGGGACCAGGTGGTGCCAGCTCAAGAGGTTTCTCTGACAACATACTTCAATGTGGATAACTGTATGACAGAAACATACCGTCTCAAGTACCACAACCAGAGGCCTCTTGTCCTGACTGCCACAGCACCGCGGACAGCGCCTGTGACTGAGTGCAGAGACACCAGCCACCCACAGCCACACCTCCCCACAGACACACACTCACAAGATGTGCCAAAAAGCAGACCTGAAACAAGTAAGCCTCTCTCTCTATGCTCACAAAGCATAATGTACCACACTACTGGACTGTAGAGCTGGCCGGTATAATAATATACGGCTTGCATATATGTACTGTATCTGTATGTACGTATATGCACAAAAAACATATATCATCCAGCTATACCTGGAGAAATAATGACAAATACTTCATGAAACAATACAAAATGAAACTATTCACTTATCTTGTTTGTTTATAGTTCCAATGAACTCAAAGTTATTTTTCATAAAACACAACAAATCTTTATGTTGTTTTTTTCTTAACAGGCCATAATAGCAATAAACCCACTGCAAAATGGAACCCAGTGACAGCCAAAGGACTGGACGACCGTGGTTTTTTATGAGCGGAACTCGGTAAGTTTTTTTGCTGACGTTGACGTACGTCTGCCTGTTGGGTACCAACTGGACGTCAGCGCACTAAGAGAACCGAAAGATGTTCTGAAGCCTGACATCTTCAGTTTGAGTGGACTTTATTTATGCAAGATTGTCACATGAGTTCAGCCTCTTTCTTAAAGCTTTCATGCATTGTTTGGCAAATTATCAACCACTACATTGTACAATGTCTTCCACTGCATAATTGCTGCAAGACAATATCATTTTTCATCAGAATTTGGACTGATTCCAGTTTGCACAACAGGTTTTCGAGTCTTTCGGTCACTTTATGTCAAGTCTTTATTTATATTTTTAAATTTGCATTTATTCCTTTATTTGTACGGCGGTTCTGCAGCGGAATTAAAGATACAGGGGGTCCTTGAGTTACGACGGAGATCCGTTCTTGAGAATGTGTCATAACCGAATTTCGACATAAGTCGGAACATACATTCATATGTAAGGTAGATACTAAGTTGTGCCACTAGATGTCGCTATAACACCACGCTAAAAGAGTTTACTGTGGTGAATTGCCTTTTGTCCCTCTTGACACACCAAGGGGTTGATATCGCGAGTGTAATGAGCATTTCCTTAAGATTTCCGATATCAACCGTGTAGACCCTGTGTTGTGAATAAACCTACGGTATTGCCACGATCCCAAACCCATCTGTGTCCGTGTGCATCTCCTTGCCGGTTGTCGCCGCCTCCCCCCGCCAGCCGGCCATTTCACATAAGTAAACACAATGCAGAGTTGCCTAGCTGTGGAGGTGTTGGAGAGCCGGCACCAACTAGTTCCCGTGCGAAGTCTGTACGTATTTACGGGGCAAACCGCTT